>PVIH01025968.1:0-19640 GCA_004025045.1 Sigmodon hispidus | reverse complement strand
CATATAAGAACAATTTGCTGAGTCTATTCAGTGATACATGCATGTACATGATTTCAGGGATAATCACTTGGTATTGGATCGTCAAGTAGGAGGCTCCTCCATAAGAGAAAACTAATTCTCCCACTCTTAACTTTCTCTTGTTTCCTGTAGTTCTTTGACTAGTCATGAAGTTCAGTGATATTTCTCCTGTGTTATCATGCACATTTGGGCTGTCCTTGTTCAGATCTTACTTAGGGCAGTCATATTATTGAGATATTATGAGTGAAACTTCCTTGTCGTTTCTAGGAGACACAATCTCAAAATAGATTTCCTGATCCTCTGACTTTTACAATTATTTTGTCTTTTCTTTCAAAATGTCCTCTGGGCCTTTAGTTCAGGAGTTGTGTTGTGGTTATATCCACTGGGAATGGGAACCCCATGATCAGTCATTCTTTGTATTTTGACTAGTTGTGGTTTTCTGTAATGGTGCCTCTTTGTTCCCAAAAGAAGCTTCTTTAATGAAAGTTGGGAGCTACACTTATCTGTGGGTATAAGGAAAAGTATTTAAAATGTAGTTAAAATTATTTTTCTATCGGAAAAGATAAGCCAAATCAAAGTTTTGCCTTATCTTAAGAATGAGGGAGTGCCATTAAGTCAACTGTATGGTTTGGTTTATTATTAAGAGTCAGCCCCTTCGAACCACACTCCAACTATAGGAATACCAGACTCATTCTTGAGGGAGGGGGGACAAAACTGGATTTGGCCAGGAGTGGAGACTGATCCAAGCATTATTGGGTCAGTGGGACCATAGGACTGTCTGCTCCCTGCCCAGCGAAGGGATGGGGAGTTGCAGAGAAGAGAAATGTCAAGATGTGGTGGGAGGGGGAAGGAACCTTGAATGAGGATATACAGGGATGGGAAAAAAAATTTCAGAGGGAAAGCTGAACACATAGTAAATATATGTGTAGCAATCTTATCTGCATTACCACCCTTGATAAGCCATGCTTATGATTCTTATCCTGTTCATAGTTATTGTTAACTTTTCCTCATTTTAAATTCATGTTACTGTTTTTTTATTAAATACAAAATAAAGAAGGAAAACAAACAAACAAACAAAAACAAACAAACAAACAAACAAAAAAGAGTCAGCATGGGCACTTCAGAATGGAGCATGGCATGATGAAGAAGGCACTTCAGACAGAACAAAGAAAAATGCTAGGTGATGAAAATGTTTGTGGAGGGCAATGGAGGTATTGGAGAGATGCTTTGGAGAACACATTGGTAAATCAGGGGAAGAGGTGATAGAAATGATTCCAGAGAATTAGCTCCAAAACAAAGTCTCACACTGCTAATGGACTTCCAATTGAGGAAATCTTTGACTTAGAGATTTTGCTGATATTTCTGTCACAAGCAGAAAAGAGACTGAGTGACACTAGCTGCATGTATACATATATTTGGAGCAAGCAGGCCTGTGCCTCACTAAAATAAACATTCTAAAATCAAGTCCCATCTGGGCATGGCAGCTCAAGTTTGTAATCTTAGCACTCAGAAGGTGGAGGAAGGAGGACTAACTTAGCATAGAGGCCAGTTTTGTCTACAGAGTTCTAAGACAGATTGAATTAAAGGAGTAAAGCCTGGTTTAAAAAAATTAAATAAAATATAAAAAGTTAAAGTCAATTCCTGCTAAGAATGGTAGCAAATGCCTTTAATGCCCACACTCTGGAGGCAGAGGTAGATGGGTCTCTAAGTTTAAGGTCAGCCTGGTCCATATAGAAAGTTATAGGTCAGCCAAGGTAAGCAGAATGAGACCCTGGAATCAAAGAAACAAAACAAAAATAAACTCATTTTCCATTTTCCATCTTTTACATTGTAAAATTGTTTTTTTTTCTCCAGACTATCCTTTGCAAAACTGTACCTTTCCATTCATGTATAATGACGTAATCTACCACAACTGCATCTCTGTTCACAGTGACTTTGACTGGTGCTCCGTTGATTATTATTTTCAAGGAAGGTGGAGATACTGCAAAGCATTTGGTGAGAGCCCTGTAAAGGTGTATATTAGATATTCACGAACCAAGAAGCAGTACATAGAATCTGGACAAAAAATGTTAGACTCCAGAAAGCACTCTTTCCTATCTAAAAAAATAGTATAGAAAAAAAGCTCAGTTTCTTCTCACCAAGAAATAATGTGAGGACAATGTTCACAGTTTACCCCTTACCTATTTTTCTCTATAGATCCTCCAATGTGTACCTTTCCTTTTCAATTTGGAAAAAAGACCATTAATGAATGCACTAAGGAAGGCTACATTTTGAATAGAAGTTGGTGTTCATTGACTGATAACTACAACAAAGATAAAAAATGGAAGCAATGTTCTCCTTACAAGTAAGATGATGAAAAATCTGGATCAACATCCTACTGAGCTATGAAAGACAAGCAAAGCATTAGGTTGATGGATGGGGAGACAGATCTAGATCTCCTCGCTATGACTTTGTCTGGGGCAGCAGACATTTCCTGTGAAGTGCCTCTTGTTGAATTACAGAAGGCTTATTAGGCTGTGTCATTCTTATCACAAATACTCAGCTTGGCTTGGTAGCACAAACACAGCTACAAGTGGAGCAAGTGTACTTGATCACTGGCAAATCTAATGTGCTGGTGACCTTTCACATGTTGTCTAATGATCATAATTACACATGTATCAGTTACTTTTGTTATTGCTGTGACAAAGCACACAAGGGAAGAAAACTAAGCAAAAGAGCAAAAGTATTTCTTTGAGCTACTAGTTTGAGAAAACACAGCCCACCATGGTTTGAATAGAAGATGTGGTGATGAGAGTGTGAGTCGGCTGTTCCCATTGTGTCTGAATTTAGGAGAGATAGACAGACAGGCAGACAGACAAATAGAGGCTTGTGCTCAGTTGCATTATTCTTTTTTTTTTTTCCTGTTATAGTGACTGAAGCCTCATTTCAGGTCTGTTGTTGCCCACACTCAGGTGAGTTTTTATTCCGCAGTTAAACTTTTTGTGACATGCCCAAATGTGTGTCTTCTATGTGACTCCAAACCAGTCACATTAACAATGAATACTAGCTAGTCACTTTATTATGTATGCATTGTTATTCAGTTTTAAAACTTGTTCTGAGTCACAAAGTAAATATGAAATCGACACTGAAACACTGAAGCAGTACATGACAAGAGAAATATCAGCATTCTTTATATTCTCCTCCCCTGCAACTCACTTCCACAGGTGCTCTTGCCTCCCCACACATCTACACAGATAAACAATTTTATGGTCTTTAAAATATAACCAAATTTTACATTTGTCACCATGGCTTCATTATAATTTAAAACACATTTTGGGAGTTTCCCCCTGTGAATGCATCAACGTCCCCTCCTTGATTCTTGAATGTATACATATCAAATTTTGAGTGGTTGGATATTATTCATCATCTATATATGAAATTTCTGATGAAAACAATATTCCTAAACACTAACAATGATGGATAGAATAAATGCTTTTCAAACAGTGGTTAACACAACTTCATGTCATTATAAAAACATGATGTATATTTATTATTTCTCCCTTTTTACTTAAAAATGTTTTAATATATCCATCACTGTTCCTCCTCCATCCTCTATTCCTAGTCTTCCTTCAGCTTCTCTGCACCCTACTCCCATGTATTCCTCAGAAAGGGTAAAGACTTCCAGGGTGAGTCAATGCAGTCTGTCATGTCCAGTTGAATAAAGATCAAGCCTTTCTCCCCAGTATCAAGGCTGAGCAAGATGTCTCTTTGTGGGGAATAGGCTTCAAAAGCCAGTTGATGCACCAGGAATAAATTCTTGTCCTATTGCTCGAGGTCTCACAAACTGCCCACACTATTCAACTGTTATCAACATTTGGATGACTTAGTTAAATCCCATGTATGTACCGCAGCTGTCATTTCAGAGTCAGTGATCTCTGAATAGCTCAGATCAGCTGTCTGTATGGGTTTCCTTATCACGATCTTGAACTCTTTGCTCATATAAACTTTTCTCCTTCTCTTTGGCTAGAATTAGAGTCTTAATTTTTAATTTAAAAATCTTTTATGCAATACATTTTGATCATGTTTTCTCCTCCTTCAACTTTTCTCAAAACTTCATTATCTCCTTATCAATATTATTTTATATCCTTACCTTATATTTTCTCCTTCTTTACTTCAAAATCTCTCTCTCTCTCTCTCTCTCTCTCTCTCTCTCTCTCACACACACACACACACACACACACACACACATGCACACACCACTCATACAGTTGTGTGAACCTGTGTGCACACCATTTCCAAACCATTAGAGTGAAGAATTGTGAATCATTCTGAAGCCATTGGCATTTTGTCACATAGACTCATACTCTTTTAAACCCCCATCAAAGAAGAGAAAAGTTTGCTTTATATTGGGGAGGCAAATGAGACATTGACATTGGGAGGGTAGAGAACTAATACATTCATTCTAACATGTTACTCTTTCTTCAGTTTTTAGCCACTGTTGGGTGTTTGTGAAGAGACAGAAGTTAAAAATCAGTTAACTACTTCTCCAAATACAATTTTCTGTAATTAAGAAATATTATAATAATAAATGTCTGTGATCTTATATATCTGGGTATCTTGATTTCTAAAGAACATCAAAGCACACATTTGTTGTGTGACAGACTTCTTCTGAGGAGACTACACCCCCTCCCACACCTGCTTACTCCAGATTTGGAACTCTCAACAGACTAAAGTAGTGATAGAACCAAAGTTCAACTTAGTGAACCCAATTGATGTTTATTGTGGTTACTAAGAGGAGTAAATTTAAGTGGTTATTTACAAGGGCAGGGAACCACCCCTGTCCCCAGATCAGCTGCATCACAGAAAAGTATATCTTAACAGTGAGAACAAATCAAGAAAGTTACAACCCTGGACCTCCCTGACCAACTTGTGAGTAGTTATAAGTTCAAGAATGTCATCTCAGTAGTTTTCCTGGACATATTCTTCTCCCTAGAAGTTGTTTAATTCTATATAAAGCTGTTAATGAACATAAGAAAACCTTGCAAGTGTCTGCTTTCCTAGATATGTGACTTTTTTTTAACCTCCAGAGTTTTATAAGTCTTTTCTTCTTTTTGGATGAAATGTCTAAAGAAAACACTGTATAGCTAAATGGGTGATTTATAAAATTAAGCAGTCAAGGGCACCCCTCAATAACAGTAGAACTCATAAATCCAAATTTATACAAGTCATCAGAGACAAGTGTAAATGAAGCAAACAAACCAAAAAAAAAAAAAAAAAAAAAAAAAAAAAAAAAAAAAAAAAAAAAAAAAAAAAAAAAAAAAAAAAAAAAAAAAAAAAAAAAAAAAAAAAAAAAAAAAAAAAAAAAAAAAAAAAAAAAAAAGAAGAAGAAAATGAAAAATACAAATAGGAAGAAACAGGCTGTGTAGATGGCAAAGTGGGTAAAACATATATTAAGCAGACATAAAAACCTAACTTTGAATCCCAGAATTCACATAAAAAAACAGGTATACAGAACATGCTCCTAACTGCTTGAGGGTGGGATGGAAGCAGTCGATCATTTTGGCTTTGCTGGCCAGCCAACTTAGCTGTAAGGATGAGTTTAAAGTTCAATGAGAGACTGTGCATCAAAAAAGTTGGAGAGCAATAGTGGGAAATACTCAAAGTTGACATCTGTCATTAACACATTCATGCTCACTCAAATGCATTCTCTCCAAATGGACACACATATGTATAGCACAGAGGCACGCATGCACGCACACACACACACACACACACACACACACACACACACACACACACACAAACATAGAAGGGGAGCAAATTGAGGCACATTTATACCAATATATGCATAAAACATAATAGATAAGAGGCAATACCTCATTATACCATCTCAGAAAGTTCACAGCTCATCACGCCATTATGAAAATCAAAGATAATAAAAAAGCCTAAAGTAAATGATAAAAATTGTAGTGGGAAACCAGGAGCTACCCAGGTAAACTCTGATGACGTCGTCAAGGAATCGGAGGTGGGGAGGGTGGTCAGCTGCTAAGAGCCCAGGAGGAGGAAAGAGCCCGGTCCTTTTTTTGGACTTGTGGTGCGGTTAGGAAGGACTGCTCTATTTGGATCTCTCCTCCCTTTTCCCCTCTGAATACCTTTGTACTGCAAATGGCTTTGGAATAATAAATATTACCTGCATATAAAATATAGTGGCCGGTTAAGTTCCATTACAAAAAATATCAACTTCTCCAAGGCAGGCTTAATGTTTCAGAGTAGTTTACCAGCATATAATGGACTCTATAGATATTTTTTGGTGTGTGTGTGTGTGTGTGTGTGTGTGTGTGTGTGTGTGCTTCTATTTGGTTAAAGTTTATTATTTTCTTAGTTATCCTTTTTTGATGTAGTTTTCTTTTCTTGGTTTTGGGAGCTTTAATTATTAGATTGGGTTTCCATATTTTATTTTTAGAAGGAAATTAAAGGTGAGTAGACAGAAGGGAAGAGGAACTGGAAAGACTTGGAGAAGGAGCAAATAAAAGCAAAATATGTTTTAATTAAAAATTTAAATAATAATACATAATAAAAAGCTGTAAAATAAAATATTCTATGTGTGAGTTATGAGAGATGTTTTAAAGCACAGATATCCAAGTAGTTAAAAAAATGAAAATGAGACTAGAAAGAAGTGGGCATTGGAAAAGTGGATTCTAATAATATGTTAAGAGAAACATACTTTCATGAACATACTTTGGTTCACAAAGGGGATTCGGCTGTGTGTCCAAAAAGCAATAAGAAAATGGTCAATTTGTTCAGCATAAGAAAATACTAAACATTTGTAGAAATGGATATGTTTGAATTGGTTTAAATAGTACCAGGACCAGCTAAACATCACCCAAACCACAATTTGCATCATTGCACTCTGACAACTTGACCACTTGAATCCTCCCAAAACGCAGCTGAATAAAAGGTGAATTAGATCCAGTCCCTCAGGGCAAGCAGAGACCTTGGTGCTCTCTGAATTCCAGCCTGGGAACATATGCCCTAGCACCCTAACCATACCCAGTTCCACCCTAAACCATAGAAAGCAATGAGAGGGTCCCCAAGCCCAATTCTCAACAAAACACAGCTTGAAGGACATCCCACAGGCCAAACCCCACCCAAACTATAATCAATACATCAACACACTATAACAACTGGACTACCCAAAGCCTCGTGATACACAGCTGAGTAAGAGCTGACTAAGAATAACCCCTATGACAATGGAAGAGACAGGGGTCCTTGACCTATAGCCAACTAAAAGCAGCTCCTTCAATTTCTGGAGACACAACCCCACCCAGGCCTACAGCTGATTAAAAACAGACTAAGAGTGAACTGAGGAAGCAATGGACAAATATCACTGCAAGAATATATAAAACAATATAAAGATCAACAAGACACCACCAGAAGAAGCTGATGGTTCTACAAGATCAAGACCTGAGCATAACAATGAAGAGGAAACAGAAGGAAACAACCTGAAATATAACTTTAAAAGATAATAGAAGCTTTAAAAGAGGATATAAAAAACTTCCTTAAAGAAATAGAAAAAAAGAAAACAAAAAATTGGAAGAGATAAACAAATCCCTGAAAGAAAATAAAGAAAACCAAGAAAAAGAAAACTAACAGGTTAAAACAAATACCATTCCATAAATTAAAAATTGAAAGAGAAGCAATAAAGAAGGTACAACCCAAGGCAAAGCTGGAAATAAAAATTCTGAAAAAATGAACCAGAACTACAGATTCAAGCATAACCAACAGAATCCAAAAGAGGAAAGAAGAATCTCTGGAGTGGAACATTCAATAGTGAAAATAGATATGTCAGTTAAAGAAATAAACTAAAGCCAAAAATGTCATAACAAAAAATGTGCAGGAAATTTGGGACACCATGAAAAGGCCAAACCTGAGAATAATTGGAATCAAAGGAAGAGAATACCATCTCAAGGGCACAGAAAATAAATCCACTGAAATCATGGAGGAAAACTTTCCCAAACTAAAGAAGGAAATGCCTATAAGGATACAAGAAGCTTACAGAACACCGAGTAAGCTAGACTCCTCTGCTCTTGTCTGCTTGCCACATAATAATCAAGCCACTAAATGTACCAAACAAAGAAAAAATACTAAGAGATGCAAAGAACAAAGGACAAAGGACAAATTACCTATAAAGGCAGAGCAATTAGAATAATACCTGACCATTCAATTCAAACAATAAAAGCAAGAAGGTCCTGGACAGAAATTATATAGACACTAAAATACCATGGCAGCCAACCCAGACTACTATACACAGCAAAATTATTAATCACCGTAGATGGAGTAAACAAGATTTTTTACACCAAGACCAGATTTAAACAATAGCTATCCACAAATCCAGTTCTACAGAAAGTACTAAAGGGAAAACTCCAATATAAGAAAACCAGATATACCCATGAAACTACAGACAATCAATAATTCCACAGAAGAAAAATCCAAAAATGGAAATACACACACGCTGCTACCCAAATTAAAAGAAAATAATGATCAGTTGTATTAATATCCTTTAATATCAACAAACTCATTTCACCTATAAAAAGACACACCCTAACACAATGGATACAAAAACAGAAGCCAACCTTTTGCTGCATACAAGAAAGACACATCAACTTTAAAGACAGACACGGGCTCAGAGTTAAGCATTGGCAAAAGACTTTCCAATCAAATGACCCTAGGAAACATACTTTGTACACATCTTAATATCTAACAAAATAGACTTTAAATTAAAATCAATCAAAAGAGACCAGGACAAACATTCCTTATTCATCTCAGGGAATATCTACTAAGATGAATTCTCAGTTTTGAATATTTATGCACCCAATACAAGGGCACCTACATATGTAAAAGAAATACCTCTAAAGCTTAAACCTCACATCAAGCACCACACAGGAATAGTGAGATACTTCAATACCGTACTTTCACTCTTGGATAGGTCAACCAGACCTCAACAGAGAAATAAGGGATCTAACAGAGGTTATGAATCATAAAAATAAATAAATAAATAAATAAATAATTTTTTCCTTCTTTATTTATTTTGTATTTATCAAGAAAAACAGTAAAATGAATTTAAAATGCTGGTAAGTTTACAATAACTATGAAGAAGATAAAAATCCTGAGCGAGGTATCACAAACTCAGAGAGATAAGCAGGGGATGTACTCACTCACTAGTGGTCTCTAAACAAACAAACAAGAAAAAGAGCCAAACATGCCCAAGCGGCAAACCACAACCACTGAACAGCTTGGGATCAGAAACACCCTGGACTGACCCTTCAAACCCCACTCCAACTATAGGAACACCAGACTCACTCTTGAGGGAGGGGGGACAAAACTGGATTTGCCAGGAGTGGAGACTGATCCAAGCATTATTGGGTCAGTGGGACCATAGGACTGTCTGTTCCCTGCCCAGGGAGGAGATGGGGAGTTGCAGAGAAGAAAAATGACCAGATGTGGTGGGAGGGGGAAGGGACCTTGAATAAGGATATACAGGGATGGAAAAAAATTCAGAGGGAAAGCTGAACACAAAGTAAATATATGTGTGGCAATCTTATTTGCATTACCGCTCTAGATAAGCCAAGCAGAAGCTTTTACCTATTGACCCATATTGCCATTCCAAGATTTGATAAAGTAATTTGATGAAATAGTAGTTTTTGTGCCAGAAAAAAGTTCAAGGACAATACAACACCTCAAATATCTCTACAAAATCTGGAAAATTCTAAAGATTACTTCCATGGAGATAGCTCATTTGGAAAAGCTGACATCTTCTCTTGTAACATTTTATGAAAATATTCAGACTGGGCTACAGTGAAATGACATTTCCAGTCCCCAGCAATGCCTGAAAAACATAAAAGAGAAGTTTAGAGTAGATCTTGTGATTAGACCTGAAGACCAAGCCAATCTTCTGGGTTATATGTGCAACATTCTCATGTTATGCCTAATATTCTCAATCCAACTACTGAAAATTGTACATATACCGACAAAAAAAGATGTATATATTTTTAAAATACCCTCTCAATACTTATATTTTTATTTAAAGAAAAGAATTTAATAGCCTTTATGGGAGTCATAAGAATAAATATCTACTTTTACAAGTCCGAGGTCTTAAATTTTGTCACAAAATTTTCTCCATTAGAAAAATAGGAAAAATCTTTTTTAGGATTTTAATCTTGGTTTGTACATCCATTAATTTCTCAAAAGGAGCAGGTTTGTGGCTCAGTGATACTTTATCTACTGAGTATGGATAGGATCTTTTCTAAATTTCAAAATAATTTAAATAAATCCATTATCTCACATTGACTTTGATTCCAAATGTAGTCACCATCTCAAGTATTGGAGATAAGTATTAAAATAAGGATCTTTGAGAAATAATAATTCAAGGAAATAATGTTGAGCAAGAACCTGGAAAAAACCTAGATGTCCCTCAACTGGAGAATGGATTAACAAACTGTGATACATCTACACAGTGGAGTACTACTCAGCAGTAAAAAAAAGTGATATCTTAAAATGTGCAGGCAAATGGATGGATTTGGAGAATATCCTCCTGAGCAAGGTATCACAAACCCAGAAAGATCAGCACGGGATATATTCACTCATTAGTGGACTCTGAACAAACAAATAAACAAGAAAAAAGCAAAGCATGCCCAAGCTGCAAACCACAACCACTGAACAGCTTGGGATCAGAAACACCTTGGACTGACTCCTTGGATCCCACTCCCCCTAGAGGAACACCTGAGTCACTCTTGAGTTTGCGGGGAGAAAACTGGATCTGCTAGGAGTGGAGGCTGAACTAAGCAATATTGGGTCAGTGGGACCATGGGACTGCCTGTTGCCTGCCCAGGGGTAGAGGGTGGATGGGGAGTTGTGGAGAAGAGAGAATGACTTGATGTGGTGGGAGGGGGAAAGGACTTTGTATAAGGATATACAAGGATAGAAAGTGTGACTTCTTTGTTCATAATAATAAAAAAAATTTAAAAAACATTGTTAGGATAAAATTATCACAAAATTTTGTCAAAAAACTTTCTAAGCATGATCTGGAGACAGGACAGCAGTTAAGGTATCCATGACTTTCAAAAAAACTGATTTTAGATTTATTGCCCAGCCTGGACTTCTCACAATGTCTTATAACTACAGTGCCAAGTTATCTGGTATTGATAGCTTTCTGAACACATTTGGCATGCAATCTGTTACACATATATACACATGAATAAAAATAAATATTTTAAAATTTGAGACTTCAAAGATGGTTCAATGTTTTATAAGTCTGGCTGCTAATCTGGAACATCAATGTTCTAGTCCCAGAAGCCAAATAACCATTTCTAAGTCCTTTTGCTTCCACATATACTTTATGCACATGATGCACTTAAATACATGCAGAAAAAACACTCTTACAATAAAATAAAAGAATTATACATTAAAACCTATGTATGCCTATATATTAATATATTAAAATAATCTCCATCTCTGGAATGAAATCCTGTGCCTTTTAAATTTAAAAGCACTAGAGTGAGAGTGTCATGAGGTTTTGAATAAAGTACAGTAGATTTAAGGACATGTTATCACAATATAGACAAGTATCATCAACCCCAGTACATGTGTAATATAGTTCAGAGCAATGTTAGAAACACCACAAATAAAAAAAAAAAATAAAATAAAAAAATCAAGCACCAGGAATGCAACACTGAGGGCTTTCTTCTGAGTTACAAGAAATAAAATGAGGCTATATGTACAGTAAGAGTTTCTGGCCTGGCCTTTCTGTTCAAGCCCTGAGAGTTAGTTGGACCTCCTCACAGCCTCAATGCCGTTTAATCCCAAATAATCACACAAAGTCTTATATCAATCTCCTGCTGCTTGGCTTATGACTCAGGTATATTGCTAACTAGCTCTCATATATAAATTTATTCTTATCTTGCTTAACCATGTGTGTTGGTACTTTTTAAAACTTTTTATTGTTTTTTGAAAATCAATATAAAATATTATATAAATAAGCAAAACATTCAGAATAGATAACAAAAAACCCATACAGTAATAAAGCTTCTCTTTTCTCTAAAATACATAAAACATAAAAAATAAAATCTAAAGCTCCTCAAGCCAGGTTAGGCTCAGCTACAGATAAAGAAAGCACAGTAGGTCACAGCTAATGCCCATGGATGCACTATGGCGACCACAAATTTCTGCTAAGCAACCCTCACAATTCCAGCAATATAAGCAGGGGATGTACTCACTCATTAGTGGGCTTAAAAAAAGAGATGTCATTATATACAAGAGCTCAAGGCAAGAACATAGCTAAATGACACTGTGCCTCACTTCTGTATTGATGGCCTATGGCAGGGGTGTGGTGAGGAAAGATTTGTTTTCTTTAAGGGTCTGGCCACAGGGAGTTTAATTATGTTCCAGTAATTAAATGGATATCATGAATGGGCATTTTTGTAAATGGGGAGTTCAAAAGAGTGGGTATGAATCTGAGAGTTTGATGGGGTGTATGATGTAAAATCACCAAGTAATAAATATATAAATTATAAGAAAAAGAAAAAAAACCTTTTAAGAGTACTAGCTATTATATTATTAGGACTGTATTCACATTCCAATGCTGACATGGAGGCTCGCAAACTGGGGTTTCTCCTGTCCAAACAGATGCAATTCTTTATTCAACCTTTGTGGGCACTACACACAATGGCACACAAATATGCCTATAAGAAAAACATATATACATAAAGAATAAATGAAATACAAAAGTGTGGAAATTGAGTAGAAGAAATAACTTTTTGGTCTTGGTGTTCTTTTTGTGCTCATTAATACAATTCATGTTTTAAATACACATCTGCATGTCTATGTATGTGAGTTGGCAAGTACTAAAATGCTTACATGAAGAGAAAAAAACACAAATTGTAGGATGCAGTTTTTCTCCCAAGAAATTTGCAATTTATTTGGGAAAAAATATTTCTAAATCAGAGAGCAATCACAGTGGAACTTGTATAAATTATTTTGGGACATTAGCTCATATAGTTCATGATACTCTATAACTTGCAAAAAAGCTAAGAATGACATTGAATTTCTGATGCTAAAATCAGCACATGCTGAATGCTAAGATTACATGCATTATAAATCATAATTGGTTTAAACTTTGTTTAAGCTGAAAATTAGGACTTTCTGCATTCTAGAAAAAAGTATAACTCCTAGAATACATTCCCACCCTAAAGTGATTTCTTTGAGTATATGACATATATGTGAAGATTTAAACCAGTGTAGTCATTCTTGAAATCAGTATGGAGATTTCCAAAGAATTATAAGATAGACCTAAAATATGATCTAAATGTATACTTGTATACTTTCTGCAAATATATAACTATATACATATAGATAGATACATAGATAGATACATACATACATACATAGATACATAGATATCTGCAAGAAGAAATACTTCATATAAATGTTTACTGTTTAATGTACCAAGGTAAGGTAATGGAATCAGCTCAGATTCTCCCAACAACAACAAAAAACAAAGTGGAACCCCACTTTGGGATTTTACTGATCCATAAAGAATAATACAATTGGCAAAAGTAATAACAAGTCTGAAAATAATTATATTAATTAATTTAGTGGAGACAGAAATGCCAATGTTGCATGGTCCTTCTCTATGGGGGAGGTGCTAAAGATGGAAAGGGACACAAACACTATGTACATTTGTTGGGAGCTGCCGCACCTTAAAGATGGCGCTGGTTCCTGTCCCCCGCCCTCCTGATGGCAAATGCTTCTAGTAATAATTAACTATCTGCTGAATTGACTAGCTTGCTTCCGTGTGCATGGCCCTATGGTGAAAGCCCATGCAGCATTAGCTGAGTGAAGGACTTTGAGCTTAAAATGGCTGCACGGGTTGGGAACTGGGGCTACTGCTGCAAGAAGTATCTATATTAATAAAAAGGACCTGGTCAATTACCACAGAAGAATCCTGGTGTTGTGTCTTTTCCTGCTGGTTGGGATTTGGCACGGCACAGCTGGTGGCCCGAACAGGGAAGAAAAAGCTCCCCCATGGAGGATTCAGAACTGTGGTAAGCAGAGGGGCTAGCCAGACAAGTCTCACTGGGCATAGAGTGAGACCTGCAAGAAGCAGGAACTCCACTTGTAGATAAAAGTGGAGAATCGGGGAGGTCACAGACACGTGGCTGTAACCTGATCAGGAATCCTGGGGCTGTCTGAACTAGGATCAGGAATATATTCAGGGGACAACGGAAACTAGGGGACCCAGAAATGGGAGTTAATCAATCACATCCGATCATGATAGCTTTAAAGGAGCTGCTAAAGACCAATGGGGTGAAAATGAAAGCACAGAATTTGCAGGCATTCTTAGACACTGTGGACCATTGTGCACCTTGGTTCTTAGTGAGTGGCTCTCTTACAGGAAGCTCCTGGGAGAAACTGGGCAAAGACCTTGCTTGCGCCCAGAAAGAGGGCAGCTTACCCCCTGGAGTTATGCCTATCTGGTCGATGGTTAGGGAGTGCCTAGACAATCATGTAGGAGCAGCTGAGTTAGAGCGGGGAGCTGAGGTGTTAGAAAAGTTAAGAGAGCAACGGTCAGACAGGGAATCTCAGAGCCAGGAGCAAGGAGCATGCAGAGGAGGCAATCTTTATCTGATATTTCTGTCTCTAGAGGAACTATGCCTTTCATCATCCAGTGACGAGAGACATGAAAGCAATTCGGAGTCAGAGCAGGAGCAGGAAGTCAGGCCTGCCCGGCGTGTTAAGCTGAAAAGGCACAAAGAAAGAGCAAGAGAGACACCTAGTGGAGAGGCGATACCATCAGCACCTTTTGCACCACCTCCGTATCCCTGTGGAACATGTGTACCAGATTATAGTGTAGTCTGGCGTGAGGTGCAGAGGGAACTGCGGCCACGCTTGATGCTGGCTTTCCCAGTATATGAGGACAATCAACAGAATAGGTATCATCAAATGCTAGACTTTAAAACAGTTAAATCTTTGGCTGAATCAGTGAGAACTTATGGGGTGACTGCATCATTCATGCTGGCACAGGTTGAGGCATTGACAGCCTCAGCCATGGCCCCTGGTGATTGGGCGAGCCTAGCTAAAGCATGCATGAATCCAGGACAATACCTCGACTGCAGGTCATTTATGACCAAATTTGCAGGACAGGAAGCAGCAACAAACAGACGGGCTGATAATGCAGCCTGGGATCAGGACATGCTGTTGGGAATAGGAAGGTTCTCTGATGTTCGCAATCAGACAGGCTACCCACTTCAGGAAACCTTACTAAAATTTTTCAGGGAGCCACAGAGCCTTTTTCAGACTTTGTAGCCAGAATGATGGAAGCAGCAGGGAGGATGTTTGGAGATGCAGAAACTGCACTGCCCCTAGTCAAACAGCTTATCTATGAACAATGCACTAAAGAATGTCGCACTGCCATAACTCCTTATAGGCACAGGGACATAGAAGCATGGATGAAATACTGCCGAGAGCTAGGGGGGCCCCTGTCTAATGCAGGGCTTGCTGCAGCAGTGATGCAGCTCTCTAGAGCTAAGAGAGGAGGAGACAAAGCCTTAGGGGCATGCTTCTCCTGTGGTAAGTTTGGTCACATGAAACGGGACTGCCCCCTGAGAACAGGGCAGGGCATCTCTGCTTCTATTAATTCTAATCAAAGCTGACCCATGCCAGGGCTATGTCCTAGATGCAAGAAAGGGCACCACTGGGCTAATGAGTTCAGGTCAGTGAAGGATGCCAATGGTCAATCATTACCTCAGTCACATCCTAGCCAGCCAAAAAAACGGGAAATGGGGCCCCCACACCCAGGGCCCTCAAATATAGGGGGCAATTGAGCAGAACAATCGCCAGATGCCTGCTAAAAAGAGGCCATTGTTTGATCCACCACACGGCCAAGGAGAGCCACTACAGGTGCAGCAGGACTGGACCTATGCACCACCACCCGACTCCTATTAACCCCTCAGATGGGGGTGCAACTTATTGAGTCAAATTTTAGAGGGCCCCTACCACCTGATACTGTAGGACTTCTGTTAGGCAGATCTTCCTCTACTTTGAAAGGCTTGAAAGTGCATCCAGGTATAGTGGACCCAGATTACACAGGAGTTATTAAAATTATGGTAGAATCCCCAAAAGGAATTTTTCCAATATCACCAGGAGACAGAATAGCGCAGCTGTTAGTATTGCCCACTCTACATGGCAAGTTTCAGGCTAACAATAAAAAGAGAGGAGAGCAGGGGTTTGGCTCTACGGGAATTGATATTGTCTGCTTGAGCCTGGACCTGAATGACGGACCCATAATGACCTTGACAGTGAATGGAAAGAGGATTACTGGGCTGCTAGACACAGGTGCTGACAAAAGTATTATCACAAAAAAGGATTGGCCATCAGGGTGGCCAGTTCAAATCTCCAGTCAGACTTTGCAAGGGTTAGGGTACGCACAAGCTCCTGCTGTAAGTGCTAAAGAGCTACAATGGGTTAGTGAAGAAGGCCAGAGAGGAAAGATACAACCTTACACCTTAGAGCTTCCTATTACTCTGTGGGGAAGAGACATTTTAAAAGATTTAAAATTCAAACTTACAAATGAATACTCGCCTGAGGCTCAGACAATAATGAGAAACATGGGATATGTCCCCGGAAGAGGGATAGGCAAATGCCTTCAAGGCATCACAGATCCCATAAAGGCCCACCCTAAGCATGACCGTGATGGGCTGGGTTTTTCCTAAGGGCCACTGGGGATAGTATTCCCATAACTTGGAAGACTGAGGAGCCAGTATGGGTTCCTCAGTGGCTGTTAACTCAAGAAAAATTGTAAGCAGCCTCAGAACTAGTTTCAGAGCAGTTAGCACAAGGGCATATTAAATCATCCACTTCACCTTGGAACACACCCATCTTTGTTATAAAAAAGAAATCAGGTAAATGGAGATTACTGCATGATTTGAGAGCCATCAATGCCCAAATGCAACTCATGGGACCAGTCCAGCATGGACTGCCATTGCTTACTACTCTACCTTCACATTGGCCTATTATTGTTTTGGATATTAAAGACTGCATCTTCTCCATACCACTTTGCCCTCAGGATACAGAGAGATTTGCCTTCACGGTACCATCCTGCAATCATGAGCAGCCAGATCAGTGGTTTGAATGGGTAGTGCTGCCCCAAGGAATGGCTAATAGCCCAACAATGTGTCAAATGTTTGTTGAGAAAGCATTAGAAAAGGTTAGGAGAGAATTCCCTTTAGTAAGATGCCTCCACTATATGGATGATGTGCTAATTACAGCCAGGACTGAACAACTAGTGCAGGAAGCTTATGTTAGGATTCAAAAAACCTTGCAAGCTCATGGTCTATGCATTGCTCCAGAGAAAGTGCAACAGCATCAGATAGTGAATTATTTAGGAGCAAAAATTACTCCAACGGTCGTTGAGCCACAAAAAATAGAAATTAGGAAGGATGGCTTAAAGACTCTTAATGATTTTCAAAGACTGCTAGGAGATATTAATTGGATACGAGGTTATTTGAAATTGCCAAATTATGAACTTAAACCATTATATGACCTGTTGAAAGGGGATCCAGCCCTCGATTCACCTCGACAATTGAATCCAGAGGCCCATAAGGCATTGCAAATAGTAGACCGTCGTCTCTCTGAAGCAAAGTTAGTAAGAATAATAGAAGGCCCATTTCAACTATGTATATTGGATACTTACAGACAGCCTACTGGAGTATTGTGGCAGGACAGACCACTGCTCTGGATTCGCCCTAGGGTCTCGCCTAGTAAAAGTATAGAGCATTACCCCACAGCAGTTGCACTGCTTGCAGAATTGGGATTGCAACAGACTTTGCAATATTTTGGCCACTATCCAACAACGATAGTAGTGCCTTTTACTGCAGAGCAAGTATCAGTGTTGTGTGCAGCCATAGATGAATGGGCAGTCTTGAGATGCACCTTCCCAGGTAACATTGATAATCACTTCCCAGCTGACCCCCTCATGACCTTTTTCAAGCACCACCCAGTAGTGTTTCCAAAAATTACCAGAGTTCAGCCAATTCTACAGGCATTGAATGTGTTCACAGATGGCTCCAAAACAGGTGTATGTGCATTCATAATACAGGGTCAGCAGGTGCAACACGAACAGTTTGAGCCTGGCACTCCACAAGTAACCGAGTTACAAATTGTGATTGAGGTGTTTAAGCAATGTCCTTTTGCCTTTAGTTTACTTTCTGACTCCAGTTATGTAGTGAATGCTTTGAATATTCTTGAAGTGGCTGGACCGATAAAGGCCTCCAGCACCGTGGCAGCTCTATTTGAGCAGCTTTGAGAGCTTATAATAGGATGTGATTGTCCATTTTATCCCTGCCATATTAGAGCACATACAGGCTTACCTGGACCTCTAGCTGAAGGCAATGCTATAGTTGACCTTGCTACATGCCCAATGCATATGTTTCTTGTTCAGCCTATTCAGATGGCAAAATGCTTTCATGAACAGTTTCATGTTAATGCAAAAACACTGCATAACAAATTTAAGCTTTCTAGAATGGAGGCCAGACAAATTGTGCTTGACTGTAGCAGTTGTGTGCAGTTTTGCCCTCAACCCTCTTTCGGAGTTAACCCAAGGGGCATATTGCCTTTAAGGGTATGGCAGATGGATGTTACCCATTTTACTGAATTTGGGACACTTAAATATGTTCATGTTTCTGTAGATACCTGCTCTGGCATTATATATGCCTCTGCCATGTCAAATGAAAAGGGGTGCCATGTCATAGCCCATTGCCTGGAAGCATGGGCAGCTTGGGGAAAGCCTCAACAATTGAAGACTGATAATGGACCTGCATATGCAGGGCACCAGTTTGCCAGCTTTTGCAAACAGATGGAAGTTCAGTTGAACCATGGGCTGCCTTATAATCTGCAAGGACAGGGCATTGTGGAAAGGGCCCATTGGATGCTCAAAGAATGTTTATTAAAACAAAAAGGGGGAATAGGCCACGGTCGCACCCCTAAAGAGAGACTTTCCCTTGCTCTTTTTACCCTAAATTTTTTAAATTTGGATTGTCAAGGCCATTCAGCAGCTGATAGACATCTAGCTCCCCAAGAAGGAGAACAAGGCAGAATAAAATGGAAGGACATTCTCACAGGCATATGGCATGGACCAGACCCAGTTTTGGTCTGGGCGAGAGGATCTGTTTGTGTGTTCCCACAGGATCTCCAAGACCCCATTTGGGTTCCAGAGCATCTGGTAAGAAGAGTGCAGATCCAAGGGGAACAAGTTGTTGCCGGCGATGCAGTACATGATAAAGATGATGCTGATTCTTCAGACTCTACACCAAGGAATGGCGGACCTGAGATGAGGAATCCTATCGGTATTTCCGAGACAGATGTCAGTCCGCCATGATGCTAGAGTGTTCCCCCAATTGTTTAGTGCCAACAGAAGCTTTGGAATTCCCTATTTACCCTTGGATAGTGAGACGGCCCTGATAGCTGAAAATAGATCTTTTTATTTAGAAGGAAGTTTGTGTTTTCAGATAGTGAAGAATAGGTCAAATCTTTCCCCATGCATCTTGCTGTATAATCAAACTGCAGGATGGTTTGATTTGCCTAAAAATTCT
>PVIH01025967.1:5408-19746 GCA_004025045.1 Sigmodon hispidus | reverse complement strand
CAGAGAGCACCGGTCCTCTGGTCAGGGTTCGAATCCGCCCCTCAGAGACCCCTGCAGTTGGTTTGCTCAGTTCACTCAGTTCGGGGTCGCAGTAGGGATCCTTGCAGATACCCTCAGCAGCAGCAGGAGCTGTGGGTGTGGCCAGGTGCAGAGTTCAGCTGCCCCCTGCTCCAGAGTGTGCTGGGACGCTGCAGAGAGCCTTGTTAACTCATTAAGACAAATTGGTGTTATCCAAATATTCTTGAATGTGCAGTCTTCCACAGGAGCATGGTTGACTAGAATCTGCAGTCTTAGAGAAAACTCTCTCTTTATTTCCCAATAGTAGAAAATTGCCAATAGCTCCGTGACTATTGGTGGGATTCATATACAACTCCTTGATATAGCTGAGTCTTTCATAGGTATACACACTGTCACATACACTGTGAGTTCATATGTGGAACTGCCCTGCTGTGTCCAGATGGTACTGTTGCCATGCCATCAGCTATGGCCTCTTGCTCTTCTACTCTTCCATCTCCTCTTCCACACGATCCCTGAGCCTCGGAAGAAGAGAGTGCAGCCCATGCTATATGCTTTTGGTTGAGCATTCTGTAGTGTCTTATTTTCTGCATCTTGGCAAGCTGTGTTTTTGTGTTAATCACCTTCTACTGCAAATAGAAGCATTTCTGATGAGAACTGAGAGCTACATTAATCTATGGGCATAACAATAAATCATTAGGAATCAGTCTAATGCCATGTCCATTTAGCAAAATAATAGTAGTAAGTTCTCCCCTTCCCTGGTCACAATAGGTTTTGGGCTCAAAAATGGTGCCAGGTATGGGTTTCTTCTTGTAGAACAGTACGTAAATCTAATCAGAAAGCACTTGTATACTCCTATGGTGTTCATGCCACTATTGCACCAGTGGGCATGTCTTTCCTGGCCTGTCATTATTGTAGCTCTCAGGGTTCACAGTTGGGCAAGATTGATACTTATGTGTTTCCCCCCCTCTGGTAGCATCTAGCCATTATTTCTCTGAAACTATTAATTCAAAAGTATTTTATTTGTATTTATGTTTGGGTCTGTACACACAAACATGTGCAAGCGGCCATGGAGGCCAGAAGGGGTGTTAGATTGCCTGGACCTGGAGCCATAGGAGATTGTGAACACCCCACCATAGGTGCTGGGACTTGAACTCTGGTCCTCTACAGGACAACAAGGGCTCTTAACTACTGACCTATTCCTCTATCTTCATGTTCACTTTTCTTTCTTTGTCCTTTGCACATACAATACTTACCAATGTATTTTCAAATTTGATATTTCTTCTGTCATTCAAAATCCACCCTTGAATCCTCCAGGCAAAATTTTCATTCCTTTAATCGTACTTTTCCACACCAGAATTTCCACCTAGTTATTTCTCTAATTACATTTATAATCTCTTTATATCATTGCATTGCCCCTGGTGCTGCTTTACCTCTTTAAGCACTGAGTCCATTAGCTCTTGAGCTTATTTATAATATCTGTGTTGAAATCTTTATCTGTTCAACTCACAACTTAGTCTTCTTTCATGTACATCTGTGAAGTTCACTCTTTCTTTTTCTTCTGGTTCCATAATTCCTATTGAAAGCTGAATGTTTTTGATAATGTATTCAATCAATCTGGATACTAATTTTCTTCTCAAGTGTACTTTCTTATAATTACACTTTATATGATATTATATCTTAGAAAGAAGCTGAGAAAAGCATGTATCTATTCAAGGAGAATTAACCTAACTTTCTTAGTTTGATGATTTTTCCCCACATTTTTGATAATGGTGTTGGATTGTTTTATTTCTTCCCTGGACTATTTTAGTAAACATTTTCTCTACTTGCTGTGGGAAGCCTTAAATTTTGTTCCTTAGAGGGTTCAGCCTGAGATATGGAATAGTTGGCTTGGGATATAATGTTTCCAGTAGGGCTCTCTGGTGCTCCACATGGCTACTGAATCATCTGCCTCTCTTGGTATCACACAAGACTGTTAAGCTCTACCTAACAGTAATTGCAGGCTATACCATGTTTTGTTTGTTTGTTTGTTTTGCAAATGCTCTGGGGCATCATTGGGCTAAGTTTTGTCTTACTGAGTTAAGGGGTCTGAGACAAGTCACTGGGGTTTGAGTCTAGGGTGGTTGTCAACTGCTCTGTTGTTGATTATTGCCAGTTTCGCCTATAGTTGAACTGGTAATTCTAGAGAGCTATCAACCCCATTTTGATTATCTATTATAAAAATATAAACATTCAGCAGATTTTAGAGCTCTTAGATGTGAAGTTCTCGACATTCTGTTTTGAACAGAGTTGTTTTCTTGAGGGGGACCCTGAAGCAATTTGTTCTAACAGCTTTAGCTCTCTTCTGAGCAAAATGTTGGGCCATTGATCCTGGACCAGACTCATGAGCATTGGCCTGATGGGATCTTTAGCCTCTGACCTTTTCTTGCCTCCTTAAGCACAGAAAGTGGTTCTGCTCAGGTAGGGGCTATTGGGACTTCAGTATTCCTTACTTGTATCTGACCTATAGGACCTACAAGAGGGCCAAGAAGGGCTTGATCTCTTTCCCACCATCATTTGAAATTCAGCCTCTGAATTGAGCTGAAAGAAGCTAAGATATCCTAATGGATGCCTCACTAGGGTAATGGAGTAATCTGTTACTAGCTGGATGGAGACTCAGCCCTGTTGTATTACCCAAACCCAATGAGGTGCTCTTCCATGAGGCTAAGCCGAGAAACTGGAGGAAGGGGACTCTCCTAGAGCTTCAGGCTCACAGGGCTCATCATGATTTAAAAGGGTTGTTTTTCGAGTGAATGTTTCTTCATTGGCTGTGTGCTATGTTATTCAAATAACTTCACGAGATCTTAGGTGTCCGCTTTAATTTTTTAAAATAGATTGTAGCTATTTCAGTTGGAATAACTGCAGAGCTCTTTGTACTAACATTCTGAGCATTGGCTGGTCAGAGATTCTTTTCTTCCTATACCTCATTTCTTTATTTTTCTCTCTCCAACCTTCCTTTATCTTTCTTTTCTACTTCTGTTTCCCACCTTTCTTGCTTTCTCTTCTTCCTCTCTCTCCTTTCCTAATGCTTGCTTCTTCTCCATACCACAGGAAATCCATTTCCACCACCTCCCCTCAGCCTTTGTAGTGTAATCTTAACCAGTCTTATTAAAAACTCAGAGTCGGGCTGGAGAGATGGCTCAGTGGTTAAGAGCACTGTCTGCTCTTCCGGAGGAGTTGAGTTCAATTCCCAGCATCCACATGGCAGCTAACAACTGTCTGTAATTCTAAGATCTGACACTCTCACACAATTATACATGCAGACAAAGCATCATTTCCAATAAAATAAAATTAAATTAAAAAAAACCTCAGAGTCAGAAATTAGGGTGAAAATTGAAAGATCAGAGAAGCAGAACAGCAGCCACTAGAGACTTCTTACCTTTTCAAATCCTCAGACCAGATGGAAGCCAAGCTCTCCACCTCCCCAGTGTTGGGATTAAAGAAGTGCACCACCACCAGGCTCTGTTTCTCTTTCAGGCCAGATCAATCTCCTGTAGTCCAAGGTGGCCTTAAACTCCTGATATTTCTGCTTCCTCCTCCTCAAGTGCTGGGATTAAAGGTGTGAGCCACCATTGCCTGGCCTCTATGGTTAACTAGTGCTGGCTCTGCCCTCTAATCTTCAGACAAGCCTTGTTTGTCAGAGCACGCGCACATGCGCGCGCACACACATACACACACACACACACACACACACACACACACATACACAACCCATCATACAAGCCTCTATCTCCTGCTGAAGGGCATCTTATGTCCTCTTTTGGCCTCTGTCGGTACTCCACTCATGTGAACAAACCCCCATACAGATACTATACATAATCAAAAAGATAAAAGATGAATCATTTAAAAATGAACTTATAACAACAGTAAAAATGTCACAGGTTAGTATAATTTTTTTGAAAAAGAATACAAGAAACAACTATGCTACCATCCACAAGTAACCAGAAAAATAGAAAGACAATAGGAGAAAATTAAGAGTCATGTGATGTGCTGGCATACAGGCAGCCCAGAAATTATGGTAGTAATTAATCAATGACTGGTCCAGTTTGAGACCTTTGCTATCAAAGGGAGCCCATCCAGGACTCTGCCTGGAGGGCTAGGACCCAGAGGCTGGATAGCTCAGAGACCTAGGATTGAATCAAACATAACTGGAAAAAGAAGTTAATGAAACTATTCTTAATGATATTCTGCCATACTCCTAGATTGTTGCCTAGCCCATTGTCAATGGAGAGGTTTTACCCACCAGCTGATGGAAACAGATGCAAACCCACAGTCAAACATTAGGCAGAGTTCATAGAATCTGGCAGAAGATGGGTAAGAAAGATTGTGGATGCCTGAGGTGTCAGGGTCACCACAAGAAACCCACAAAATCAACTAACCTGGGCTCATAGGGACTCATGAGACTGAACCACCAATTAGAGAGTTCCCCTGGGACTTCCTAGGCCCTCTAAACATATGTGACAGGTATGTAGCTTGCTCTTCTCATGGAACTCCTAACAGTGGGAACAGGGGCTGTCTCTGACTCTGTGACCTGCTTTTGGAACTCTTTGCTCCTGCTGGGTTGCCTTGTTCAGTCTTAAAAGGAGAGGAGGAGGTGCCTAGTCTTACTGCAACTTTATGTACCATGGCTGGCTGATAGACACAGGAGGCCTGCCCTCTTCTGAGGAGAAAGGAGCAGGAATGGGTCGGGTAGAATAGGAGATGTTGGGATGAGGGACTGGAAGGAGAGAAGGGAGAAAGAGAGGGGAAACTGTGATCTGGCTGGAAAAAATAAAATTAATTTAAAAATAATAATTAATGAAAATAATAAAATTACAAACAATAAAAATTAAAATAATAAAAATAATAATATGAAAAAAACATCTGTGTGAATAGAAACTGACATATACATGGCATCTGTATAAACACTGTACCTAAGCAGTTATTTAGGTAATCAAATTAAAACTGCAGTGGGATCATATTATATGTTATTCAGATTAGCATAAATTACAGTATTTTATGAATAGCATTCAGCAGCCACAATGTAGAATGTTTATGATGTTTCCCACTGAAAGGAATTAAGATTTGTTGGTGAAGCTGATGACTTCTGATCTGAGCAAGATAAATAGAGGGTGAATATGGAATGTTCTGTCAACCTATATATAACAGTTTTTGAAGAGATTCAAGATCTAAAGCCAGAAGCAAAACAAAAACAACCAAGAACTGAAATGAAGTGAGACTCTTTCTATACATTTAAATTTACAAGTTTTAATACATAATTTATCATAATGAATTTGAAAAAGCACAAAATAAACTTGTTAGTTATCATTAGGAGATGATTGTCACTCAAATCAGTTTCTCAAGAACTAGTATGTAGTGGGATCATAGTATGTTGTAAATATTTGCCCCTTCTATTGGTTTAATAAAAAGCTGATTGGCCAGAGGCAGACATGAAGTGTGGGTGGGGCTACCAGACTAAGAAAACTTTGGGAACATCTCAGAGCAGAGCAGAGACGCCAAAGAGATACCAGGAGAGCCAGAAGAAAAAAGTTGAAATGCTGCTGAGAAAAGGTACTGAGACACATGGCTGAACAAGAATCATGGGTTAAGATGAAAGAGTTAGCAAGTTATATTCCTGGGTCAATCAGCAAAAAATTAATGTGTTCCTGTGGGACTGCAGGATAGCCTGACTTCTGGACTGCCCGACTGCCAGACTGAAGATGAAACCTCTGGTATAGGCCCAAAAGTCCAGACCAGAAAGTACATACAATACTAGTATATAAATGGAATAAATTATTTTAGTTATACCTATGCTATCACAAGTAACCTAAAAGCAGTAGAAATTATGATGGAAAAACACAACTTTAACCTTTAGATCTATCCTAGCAAGGTACTGGAACATAGCCAATAATATGAAGGAGATGCAATTAGCAAAGCTATTCTACAGGATAATATATATATATACATACATATATATGACAACAAATTTATATATATATATATTATTGCTAGTTAAAGGTGAGAAAGAAAAAATGAAAAACATATATAAAATAGACTAAAAAGATGTGTGGCATACCAACCAATTGTAGTATGTGAATCTTATAAGGTCAGTGTTCTGTTGATGGGAAGAGACCATGACCAAGGCAACTCTTATAAAAGAAAGCATTTATCCTCATGCCAGGGAGCGTGATGCTGGAGAAAAGTGTGATGCTGGAGAAGTAGCTAAAGCCTGCATCTTGATGAGAGAAAGCAAGGGAGACAGAAAAAGGGACACTGGGCCTGGCATGGACTTTGAAACCTCAAAGCCCACCCCCAATGACAAACTTTCTGCAACAAGGCCACACCTTCTAATCCTTCTCCCGTTTCTAACTGTTACACTCTCTGGTGACTAAGCATTCACATACATCATCTTATGGGGTTCAAATAAGAATGGCCAGGATGGGGACATGCTTATTCACACCTCCACAATACTGGTTAAAGTACACTATTATACCTGTATTCCCAGTACTAAAGACACCTCATCAGAGGTTTGACAGTGGGGAACCAGCTGAGAAACATAATAACAAACAGCAATAACAACAAAGTTGCCAGTGAGCATGACCACAGTTTGCTATTAAGTTACTATTTCTTTAGGTTTGGAAATACTATTAAGGTCATTACCAAAAAAAATCTCTTTACCAGTCAGCCTTAATGAACATCTATGTTTTCCTGCTCCTCAAGTGTCAGGAAACATCTAGGAAGAAGAGGTAGAAAGTATGGAAGAACCCCAGATCCTGGAAACTGCTGTCATTATCTTATGGATTTGGCTGAGCAATTGTACTCACAAATTCACAGTAGCTATGGTTATCTCCTTAAGACAAGCACAAGATCAAGCCACTCATTGCAGCATCAATGCAGTAGGGGCAAACAAAGGGATCTTGCTGAAGAGTTTTGGCTGTTGATTGTTACTGAGGGAAGAAGAGTAATTTTTCTTCAAGTGTGGCACCTGGTAGGGTAGTCATGCTTCATGGATTGCCCCATACCGATGCACATAATTAGGTTCAGTTGATTTTCTTTCTTTCTTTCTTTCTTTTTTTTTTTTTTGGTAAGGCCATGAAGTTAGAAGGCAAGTGGTTTGGAAAGGAGATCTAAGAAGAGCTAGAGGTGGGAAAAAGGGTGGATATGTACAAAACACTCTTTATATACCTATAAAGTTCTCAATAAATAAAAATATTTTAAAGAGAAAACATGTAAAATCTGAACAATTTAAAAAAATAATAAAAGAATTAAGGATTAAATGATGAGATTTAAGCCTGATGTTTGCTTAAAAGTTACAGAATGGAGAAGAAGGATACCATGCAAATGAGAGGACACTGGCTGGGGGGTGACAGTTCTTGACATTCAATGATAGAATAGAGGGCCCACTATACTTCTATTTTCTTCTGTAATAAGATTTATTTATATATTTGTGTGCATGTTCCTCTGTATGTATGTCACTCATGTGCAAGTGTCCATGGAGCCCAGAGAATGTCAGATCCCTTGGAGCTGGAGTTTCAGGTGGTTATGAGTCTAGTGTGGATGCTGGAAAAAGAACTTGGGTCCTCTGGAAGAGCAGATACATTCTTAACAGCTGAGACACTGCTTCATCATCATATCTCTATTTTGTGATGCTTAAAATTTTTCCATTTAGATGCTTTAATGTTTTTGACAACACCTACTCTTAACACAGGTTTTCAACTCCTGCCATTCAGGCTATGGGGAAGAATGAAAACTGATTCATTTTTGAGATAGAAACAGCAATCTCTAGTGCATTTGAAGATGTGTAACTTATGGGGAAGCCTTTTTACCTCTCTGTCTATGCAATATAGAGAGGAAATCTCACAAAAGTGCCCAGAAAGCAGGCAAAATATTTTCAGGAAAGAACATAGTTTCATATGCAAAAAAAGTGAGAGCAACTTCAGTGTCCATCAACAGGGGAATAGACAGATTGTGCTATATTCATCAAATACATTTCAATAGAGCAATAAAAGTTAATGAACTATAGCTGCATAAATCAACTTTGATGATTCTCATAGCACAAGTATGAGGTTGAGAAAAGAAAGAGAAAAATTTTAGAAGAATCCATATATTTTATGTAACGCTTTAAACATATTTAACAATGCTATTCTCACACGTGTGTGAATCATTGAAGTGGCTGTAAATGTATAATGATATGCAATGGAATGGCAGGTACCAAATCATGGGTAGTGGGTTCAGTACAGAGGAAAATGTGTCCTGGGAAAGGCACAAAATGGGCTTCAAATGCTTTGATAGAATATTGATTTTTATGTTCATATATTATTTAAGTATTTATGTTAATACATTTATAACTCCACATGTATGAAATTTCAGAATTTTAAAATGTCATTCTAATCCACAGTTCTCAAGCTCAGCTGTGGTTACCATCATCTGGTTTAGTGGAAGTTCTTCAGTCACACCACAAGATCAAGCACAAACATTTACAGGTCCCTGACACTCTGCTGACAGGAAGAAGTTTGCCAAGGAACATGTATTTTAGAAAGAAAAAAAGAAAACAAAAGCCACACAGATATGCATCTCCTATGCTCATAGTTCCCATGATGTCATCTTTGGAGACAGAGAAGGGAGGATTTCAGAAAACATTTCCTTATACAGTAAATTAGCTATTTACTCTACTGGAACAGAGAAGCTATTATTATTATTTGTGGCTAGAGCCAACCCCTTGACAGCCAACCCCAAAGACAGTTTGTCAGTAGCTCTCTACCTGGTTCCTTACACAGGATCATGATTCCCAAATCCACTTCACCCCATCCCATGGATCATTTTCTTGTCTATGAGTACCTCATTTAGATATAGGACATTTCATCCTTAGAACCAGGACTACCTCTCCATCACTGTGCACATCTAGTCTTCCCCATGTGCAATCTTCTAGCCTGATGTCAATCATGGTCCAGTTCTGAATTCTAGAACTGATGCCTGGGCCTATGGTGCATAGCCAAAGTGGTCTCCTTGAGCTTCAGTTCTCCTTTGTGGACACAGCAGAGCCTCTTTTTTACCTGTGTTCCTCAGTTTCTCTGTTTGAGAAAAAAATGGCAATGATAATAGTGGACCTCAGGTCATTACATGGAGATTGAGTACATGAATACTAGTCACTGTGCCTCTGCCCTGCCTCACACATGGTCCTATGTTGATGGAAAATAATGATATTAGTAATAGCTCATCTACTTTTAAATCTTCTCTGCATGTGGTTGCTCAGTTTCTCTATATCATGTCTCCATTCATAAGGCCAGAAATGGAAAACTGTGTCCAAGACTGTGCCAGACTTGGAGGGCTTGAGTACAAGTCTATCTGAAAGGGATTAATGAAAGAGCGACTCCACAACTCATCTCAGGCAACAGTCTCATCTAGCTAGAATCTCAATTCCATTCACAAAAGTCGACACAGAGCCTCAAAGTGGGTCACATCAGTCTCTAGGGCAGGAGGGAAGGAGGGAGGGAGAGGGAAGGGAGAAAGAAGGAGGGGGAGGGAGAGAGAGAGAGAGAGAGAGAGAGAGAGAGAGAGAGAGAGAGAGAGAGAGAGATTGATTCTGTTCATTTAAAAGAGAAGAAATCAAACAGGAGTTCCTAGTTGTATCTATAGAGACACTTTCTAGAAGGAAGTGGCTGACTTTTTATTAGATGTGTCACTGACAAATAATTGCTTGCGTTAATGGTGCACTGGCAGCCTGCTTGGAGTAGTATTTATCCATGCCTGTTCTATCTTTCAACTTCAAAGAGCCCACTGACTCACAGGGAACAGCAAAATAACACTCGTGTTCTAAATGACAGTGGACTAACTGTGATTTCTCTAGATAGGAAAGGGGAGAAAGTGTGGTTTGTGTGCATATCATGAACTTCATTTGAATTCACAAGTAGGGAGATGCTACGAGATTGCAGATTTATTCACCTTCAGGGAAAAGTAGAATGTGAGATGGAACATGGAAGAATGACAGAAGAGACAACATTTCTCTGTCTTCCTCTGTGATTTGTTTCCAGACTGGGCATGACTGGATCCTTTTTGTGATATAACAACAACAACAACAACAACAGCAAAACCCAGGAAATTGTGAAACAGAGGATAGGTTTCCATGATCTTGTCATCGTATACTTCAGGAATATTCTTGGACCATCATGTCTTTATCTGACCATCCTGCATTCCACCATTCCTGCCATTTCCCAGGGGCAATTGCAGCCTCACATCCCTTAACTTCAAAAGCCCTATTCACTGGTTCATGGATAGTTTTCACTTTTCTGTGTAATCAATACACCTCAGTTACTTCTCAGATACTCGCAGCAGCTGCCTCTTAGATCCCTGGGTATCATCTTCCTTTTTACTTTTCCCATATGTGTCCTGCTAACTTGACATGCCCTGGATTGAGACACCTCTCCTTTTTCTTTCAACCTATCTACAAGATTGCTACCAAAAATTTACCACATTGATGACTGTCTCCATTCCCAACTATCCCAGGTAATGACTTGGCTGCTACCAAGAAGGGCCGGAAGGGAACTGTAAATTGATGCCTCTAGTCAAGACCCTGTCTGGCTTGGGCTATTGCCCTCCCTTAGCAATGAAGTGAAATGGAGCAGGAAGGACTAGGAACTACTCCATGGGCAGACTTAAAAGTGGTGTTGACCATGTTCTACTTGATTCTAGGAGGTGGAACTATGCAACCAAAATGGATCCAGGCAGACCTTAGCCTCTTTGTTAATCTCCATCACTTCCTAGCTGCCTGCATATGGAAATCAGCACCCTCTTCCTCTCTGACTAGAAGTCTTAGTGACTATTGCAGGTGCAAACTTGAGACCACAAAGTTAGGAGTGGATGAATATAACTTCTCTATTTTCTTCCAGTATATAAAGGCTACTCCACTATCAGATAAGTACTCAGTATGGAGTTTTACTTCTCTGTTCTTCTCATGGTACTGAGGACAGAGTGGGAACCTCATAATGTCAGGCAGGCATCCCATCACTGAGCTGATTCCTAGTCCAAACTTGGTGTATTTGAGTTGAATAACTCTGTTGTTACCATTTCTTTATTCTCGAGGACTCACACATTTCTAAGGTTTTAATTGAGGATTTCTGATTCTGATGAGTCAGAATCCATTTAGATGATTACGTGCTAAGTTGCCCATCCTCATCAAGCCTTTCATTGTTAGTTTATTCCTGTTCCTCTGAGCCATCCGTCATTCCTGAGTCCAAGGCCTTAACAGGCCCTTGTCTGAGCGAGTTTCATGCTTTTATGAATTGAACAAGAGTCAGCCAGCTGCTCCTGGCTTTAGAGGATTGTAAGAACCTTGGTGCGGCTCATTAAGATTTTTCTCACCTCCTTTTTCCTCCACCTAAACACTCCTCCTCTTGTGTCTTGCTGGAACATGAGGATCAATGGAGCTGCTTGGGGCCCATCACCCTTGTACACCATGGTGCCATTTATATCCCAGCTCTTCCTGCCTTCCTCCCCAAGCTCTGAAAACCCAGGGCACAAACTTCTTTGCTCTCAAATTTCCTCATGCTATTTATTTTTGAAAATTAAAAGTCTAAGCTCTTTAAAATCAGAAGTCATTTTCTTTCAACATCTGCTCTGCACTCCCATGGATGCCACACGGGAATAGGCCAGAGGGTACAAAGAAATTCCAGGGAAATGTCAACTGTTATTTCAGAGCCTTACAATCACATGTATGAAGTGGGCTAAAATTATTTCAGGCTTACGATGAAGCCTAAATGCCATAGCAGGAGAGAAATTCCTAGCAGTGTTTGAATTAAATAGACACTAGATAATCTCATTTTCTTACTCAATCCTCTATGCTCACTGTTTTGCTTTGTTTCCTTCATAGATTTTCTTCCCTGCTCCTTGTATCAAGTAGTACCTTAACTGTTATATTGTTGTCTTTACCACCCCCCAGTATGTGTGTGTGTGTGTGTGTGTGTGTGTGTGTGTGTATCTGCACGCATGCGCAGATTGCTGTCCATGTGTGGTGTGTGTGTGTGTGTGTGTGTGTGTGTGTATCTGCACACATGCGCGGATTGCTGCCCATGTGTGGTGTGTGTGTGTGTGTGTATGTGTGTATCTGCACGCATGCGCAGATTGCTGTCCATGTGTGGTGTGTGCACACATCTATGGAAGCCAAAGGGCAATTTCAAGTCTCTTCTTCTGTCATTCCCCAATCTCTTTTTTTGAGTCTCTCATTGAGCTTAAGGCTCATTGTTTCAGTTTGACTGGCCAGCAAACCCCAAAAATCCTCCAGCCTCTTACCCTGGACATTAGAACCATAAGATCTTCTCTCCACACTCAGCTTTTTATGTGAGCACCAGGGAGCCAGGCATTGGGCTTATGTAAGAAGCCATTTATCAATGTGGCTGTGGACCTAGCTCCTCTGGAAACATTCACAGTACCCCTAAACACAAAGGCACCCCATATTTCTACATCAAAAACAATACCCATACTGTACTGAAAATCTGTGATTTTGTATTGACTTTTTAGATCAGTAAGAGCACAGTTTTCACTGCTTGGCATAGGACAAGGCCTGAGCAATGGCGTCTCTATCTTGATCTCTCCACCTCTTCTCACAGCTCAGCTCCTCAGCCCTCCACATTTTGCAACTTGCTTTTCTAACTCATCTCCTTTTTTCCTATTTCTGGTTGTCCTCTGGCTATGCACTAGAAATATTCTATTTCTAAAACTTCAGTGTGACTATGTCACCCTTCCTGCATAAGCATTTATATCAGACTTCATTTCCTACGGGTAATGCTGCTCAAATGCCCAGGCTTCCTGCTCCTGTTCACCAGCACCACAACCACCACCCACCACACCATCACCATCACCACCACAACCACCACATCTCTTTTTCCTCCTCATCTCTTTTGCTAATCTCTGTTCTTTATCTATAATTCTAAGCAATATTCAATACTGATGTAATGTACTATATGTCATGACCCGCTGTGATTTGACATAAAAGTACTGTTGTCACTAAAATATTAGAGGTTTAGAATATATGTGCATAGAGCTAGTTCCCTTAAAAAATGCTACATACATATATGGGGGTGAGCTGAAAGAGAAAATGTCCTTATCCTGGGCACATCATGGACTTCACTGCATAGTTTTTTATAGATTTATTTTAATTCTCTCTCTGTGTCTCTCTCTGGCATGTGCATGTGCAATGGCACGCATGTGTGTTTGCACCTGTGAAGGCTAGAGGTTTTAGATCACCCTGGAACTATAGTTGTAGCTGGTTATGAGCCAGCCAAAGTGGGAGGTTAGATTCGAACTTGGGTCCTTAGTAAGAGCAGCATGCACTCTCTGATAGCTGAGTCACCTGTCTAGCTCCTTAGACTGTTATAAAAAGGATCTTTTGTTTTAAAGTCACCAAAGAGAAAAAGACTTTCCTGTTGCATCCTTTCTGCTTTGCTGGGATATACCTGTTGGATGATGACCACATGGCATCACTCTGTTGGGCACCCAGTTGCTGACAATGACTTTTCCACGCCCATTCTCTCAATGTTTTCCACCATTTAGTCAGTCCATTGTTTCAGCCTCAGAGGGAACACCAGCTCCTCTGTGAAGCCTTCATGACACTGGCAATCATTTGTCCCTTGCTGGAGACAGTATGTCTTTTCTGTGCCATTTTGTGAGTATGGTTTACAAGTACAAGGGCACTTCAGTTTGTCTTTTGTTCTATGTATTCTATATTCTTGCAATACAAAGGGCAGAATTTTTTTTGCTGTTCCTGGAACTCATTGCTGGCACTCTACAACTCCTCCCCCTTCCCCACTTTAGTTACATAGGAAACTTAGAAACAAGAAGACTAAGAACTTCGAACCCATCAGTGCCATGCCTTGAACACAGATGCCTAGTTTAACGTTTAAGAGAAAACATGGTGGCTGGCTGACCTTTACAGTATGGTAGGGTCACCTTTACCTAACAGTAAGTTCTTCTGTAGGCTCACTGTCCTACAGGCAGGGAGAATCCAGGTCCTGTCTTTCCTGAGCTTCTTGGGGACTGTCAGCCAAATCACTCATAGTCCTTTGTGCTTCCCAAACTTCCGGCACTAGGTTACATTTCAAGACTCTCTGCCTACGTTACAGCATTAACACAGGTGTGTCAGGACTATGGGAGATAGTCAAGATCAAGGGCAGCCTTTCTTCATATGCTCAGAGCTCTAGAAAGCAAAGAGAGGTATGCTGTCATTCATTAGACCCAACAACTGTGTGTGTGTGCGCGTGTACGCGTGTGCACGCGTGTGTGTCTGTGTGTGTGTGTCTGTGTGTGTGTGTGT
>PVIH01025966.1:0-19650 GCA_004025045.1 Sigmodon hispidus | reverse complement strand
ACCCTCACCCTCACCCTCACCCTCACCCTCACCCTAACCCTAACCCTCATCCTCACCCTTACCCTAACAATCCTAACCCTAACTACCGTAACCTTGACCCTTACCCTGACCCTGACCCTCACCCTGACTCTAACCCAAACACTTCACCTTATTGTACTTTTTTAAATTTATAGCTTTGGTCATTTTCTTAGTTTATGTTTCAATATTTTTTTAAATTTCACTTTACAATTTTTATTTTGAATGTGTAATATCATAAAGAAACTCAGCAACAATCTAAAATTGATATTTTATGTAATATTAATATTATCTCAATACAGAACATAAGGTTTTATTGTTTAGTAATTTTCTTTTTATTTAACAATATATTCAAAAATTATATAATACATAAAGCAGACTTTTTTCTCACTTTTCTGATGTCTGTTAATCACAGATTTGCCCAAGTTTATGTTGTTGGTACACTACAAAATAAAATCCCTTCTCATTGAAATAACAATTGCAGTGAAGAGTAGCAATGTATTTGGTTGTGTAACTTCACCAGAGGCTTTGGGATTTTCTACCCAAGGATGGAGTACTTGATTTAAGGGATAGCCTGCCTTTGCTGATGAGGACAAGATCCAAGAAAAGTGTGGACTAACTATGGTAGCTAGATGCTTGAGACTAGTGAATCCTATTTGTCTCCATTTGCCATTTTCAGATAGTGGTCTGCACATAATAGCACTTCCAGGACTCACTGACTCCTGTAAAATTAAAATGTAAAAGCCATGTCAGTTGCTATGTCAAATAATTATTTACTCTTATATTTTATAAATAGGAATGAAAATGATCATAAAGTCAGCATGTGCAATAAACATTCAATTTTTTATATTTCTATTCATATAAATTTCAGAAAAAAGTGTTTAAGCCTTGAGTTAGACAATTGCCATTTTCAATAAAAATATCTTTAAAGAAAAATGTTCAATTTCCACCTCCATTAAAACAGGGGAACAGTAAATAAAGTCACTGGATATTTTTTTAAAGAGAGAGTATATGGTATTTGGTGAGATAATTGTTGGAATAAGAGAGAAGCTCAGAATCTTAGATTTAATATAAATGCAAATATAAAGTATAAATAAATTATTTTAAAAACTATCACATTATATTTTAAAATTATTGTTCAAGTTTTCAATCAAATTTAACCTCTTCTTTTTGCTGAAAAAGAATTGTGCATATTAAATTGGCATATTTAAAAGGAAGCATTTCCCAATATTTAAAAAAGTGCTTTTCTTTAAAACATGTTCTAAAATTTTTTATGTATGTTCTTACTACTGGTAGTAATTTTCTGGTAGAGAAATAAAAAGAAAAGTGAAGCTGATTTGTTTACCATGTTTATTTCAGGACCCCTGGCCTCTGAAATGTAGCAAACAGTAGAACTTCCTATGTCTGGATAAAGATAGGCACAGTTGGAAGCTCCCATTACTTGTATCTGTAGCATTTCTGGATTTTCAAGTATATCTCCTAAGAAAATAAATAAAACATAAAAATCCCATGTATGTAATGAGGCATCAAGATTTGAGATGAAAGTATAACATTGATTACTATGTATACCCATTATTTTTACCTTGATATGCTGATGTAATGATATTTTATCATTCATAGTTTTATAGAATGGCTACTATATATAAAATATATATCTGTAAGTATACAAGCAATTGTAATTACAGTTTTCTTAGGTATAACTTTAAAAGTCTGGTATTTATTTAAAGAAAAATTGAATCTCACCTAATAACTGTAATAATAAATGCCACCAACCTTGTTTAAGAATTTGTGGTCCAGAAAGCCAGCATTCTGAAGTATTTAGATTCTTCATATTGCCTAACGGTGCTGCCATATGAATTGCACTCTGTCCTTCTTGGAGCAGTATGAGAGCTAGATCATTTCTTGCAGCCTGACTCAATAACCTGAATCTTTCATGAAGTAAAATAGTAGTGACCTTAACAACTCTCAGAGGTGTTCCAGGATGCCTAAGGCCCAGTATCACAACAGTGTCTTCAGGATTCCTATATGGAAGGTAGATATTTATTAAATGGATTATGTAGAAAACTTACACCTTTAGAGAAAAATCTCTTGAGTTTGGTTTTTTTCAATTGTAGAGAATAAAACCCCTAAAAAGAAGTCAGAGTTCATATGCAGGCATATTTTTTTTTTAAAAAAATAAAATTCAGCTAATATATTAATTTTCTGTTGTGATAGAAGCAAGATACCTTAAAAACCCAAGAAAGGCATACAAGTTCTAGAGGCTAAATTTTTTAAAAGAAAGTCTCAATGTGGAATTTTTTCTTGATGTGCAAAATCTTTCTGTATGCTGTGAATATGCCTTGTTACCATTTGTTAATAAAAAGTAGTTTGGCAAGCAGGTCAGATACAGGTAGGAAATCCAGGGGAAGATAAAGAAGTGTAAAGTCAAAAAATGCTGCAGGCTGCTGATCAGAAAGCAAGATGTAATGGAACACAGATAAAGCCAAAGAACCATGTTAATGAAAATGGTTAAGTTATAAGAGCTAGTTAGTAATGAGCCCAAACAATAGGCCAAATAGTTTGTAATTAATAAAAGCCTTTATATAACTGTTTGTAACTAAGTAGCTGTAGGAATGTAAATCTGTATCTTGGTGCTAGGCTGTACAAATGGCACCCACCATCTAGCAATAAAAAAATTTTAAAAAATTATAAATGCACAGAAATGGAGTCACACTGGGTTTTCTAGTCACACAGTTTAATAGCAGCAATTGTGTAGAGGATCCCAGCAGCTGCCTGTGAGATGTATGAAGCTGGCCACCAGCCATCATGAACTAAGCAGCATGGCCAATTTATGAAGTCTCTCTTACAGCCATAGTACAAAGAAGCTTTCCCCAGCCATATATTGTGGTTATGGGATCACAGCCTTGGGATAAAAACACAGTTTAACAATACTGTTTGCCAGTACTCAATACCTCTGCCATGTTGAAAGTTGAGCAGGACAGAGCCAGCAGCAAAGGGTCTTAGCCATAAAGAATATAAATTTAAAAACTTCCCTAGTATGTTTAAAGAGACACACTAAAACAGATTCAGATTGGAAAAATTCTAAACAGATACAATATGTGTAAAAAAATACATAGGCATGGTAGAAAAAAGAGTACAGAAAGTCCTTAAAAAAGAAATGAGTAATAAAAATATAATAAGCCACAAAAGATCAAACATATATACAGTCTGGATTATGAGTATTATTGTGTTTGTTTTAAAATTTTTAACTATTAATAAGCTAACTGCAAAAACAAGTGATTGTAAAGGCCGCTAATTTAAGCCAATTTATATATTTTCAAGGTGTCTTTACCATAAAATTTGGGTCTGGAGGATATACTGCTTTAGAAAAAAGGTTATGATCTTGTTTTCATAGAAGATGAGGTCCTATAGATTGCTTCCAGGCTAATGTGGTTTAATCAAGGAAGACCCACTGAAAAATGTGAGGGAAAGAGATAGTTCAGGTAATCCAACATTTAAGGCAACTAAGATGACTCAGCCTCAGGGTCCTTCAAAGATTAACAGTGCCTCAAAATCAGCAGGAAATAGTCTAGAGAACTATGCCCACACTCTCCCAAAATAGATTATGCATGTTTATCTTTGCTTAGATGGTTTAATTATTGGTCATAGCTAATTTCTTTCTTAAAAAAGGCTATATAGATATAATAGGAAAAAAGAATAGGTTATTGTATCTACTTTTAAAAAGCAACTATTTGTTTAAAATACTTTACATTGATAGATTTTGGTCAGTTTTGTTATACTGTATGTATATTTCTACTGTTGTTTTAGGTCTGATATTTATGTAACTCATTTAAATTTATAATATATAATTAAGAAATACAGATTAATAATCATCATAATAATCAACTCATAGTCTTATCTGTTGTTTTTTAGATATACTAAGATGTTTTAATTAGGTAATATTCAAATATTTAAAAAACTACAATATTTAAATGTTTAAAAAACTTACTTTTCCAAACAATGAGATGTATTTGCTCCTGGCAGCACTAATTAGTTACTTCAAGAGGATAATGGGCATGAAAAAAACTCAATATGGAGTTTACTTTCTTTGTGGCAAAAGTTAGTCATTGAGCAAAAAAATTTTGCCTTGAACGCTTGACAGTATGCTGTCTAAACTGAACATACAGAATCCATAGAAAAGTGACTTCTGAACCATATTAAAACAAGCTGAGATGATCTTTCAGGTTCCTGCTTTGCAGAGAAAATTGCCACACACTCTACAGAAGAAGAAATTGACAAAACTTCCCCAAATGGGTAAAACAGTTCTTCAAATTTTCTGCTACTATAGATGGATGCCCTGACATTACAGCAAAATTTTGAGTGATTGTCCAGGCAGCTACATGTCTGTGTCATTTCTAGAATTTTGGAAGTTGCTTATAATACACCTTCTGCTTACTCAGGTAACATATCTTTCTGTGGTCTTTGATTGAGCTGAAGGCTAGGTAGTTATAATTATAGTTTCTTTAGTTACAATAAAAGGTAAATTAAATATAAATGTTTAGCTTCACAAAGGTAAGATAAATGACAGAGTATTTTCTTTAATTTTGCTAAATATAAATAGACTAGGTTGATATGAGATTCTTTCTCTATGCTAGGCATACCATTGATTAATAAAAAGGCTGTTTTGACCTATGGCAAGGCAGCTTGGAAGAAGACAGAAAATCAAAGCATAGATAAATGAGAAAAAGGGTGGAGTCAAAGAGATGTGATCCAGCCACCCAAGAAGCAAGATGTAAACGTACAGGTAAGCCATAAGCCCCATGGTAAGATAAGAGGTTTAGTTAAGTTATAATAGCTAGTTGGTAGTGAGTCTGAACCATAGGCCAAATAGTTTTTAATTAATATAAGCCTCTGAATGATTATTTTATAAGTAACTGTGGGGACACAAGTGGGATAATTACTTTAGACCACAGGCATAGACAGATTAGAAAATTTCAGGTACCCTAAATATTGTATCTGTAATTCTTGTTTGATAATTGTTTTGTCATATGTAATTTTACTATGTTAAAATTGATACATTTCTTTTTGGCCAGACAGAAAAGAGAAATTGATATGGGATATCTTTCTGTATGATGTGAATATGCTTTATAATTATTTGGTAATAAAGAAACTGTTTTGGCCTATGGCAGAAATTCAAGCAGAGATAAAAAAGAAGAGTGGAGTCAAGAGATGCTATAGGGTGTTGCCCAGAAAGCAAGATGTAATGGAATACAGATAAAGCCACAGAGCTATGTGGCAACACATATTGATAAAAATGGTTAAGTTATAAGGGTTCATTGGTAATGAACCTGTGCCACAGGCCCAAGAGTGTATACTTAATATGAACCTTTGTATGATTGTTTGGATCTAAGCAGCTGTGAGACTGAGTCTGTACCTTGGTGCTAGACCAGACCAGAAACTTCTGGCTATTCAATATACTAGAGGTATTACAAAATATTTCACGAGAAAATATGTGACATAAACTTACATGTTTCTGACACAGTGGGCAGCAGTAAGAACCCAGTAGCTACTAATAATGGAGCCACTGCAGATCTGATTGCCACAACTGAAGATCATGGCTTGCCATGGCATAGTATATTGCAAAGAAATACGATGTGCCAAAGCTGAGTTGAAAAAAAAAATAGAGAGGTTAAATTTGGTGGAAGTGTAACTTGGACCCACATTTTCTTTTAAGATTATTTTCCCCTTTACATACTATCAACTGTTCCCACTCCCTTTCCTTCTCCTGCTACCTCAAACTTCCCTCACCACCCCCCATCAACTCTTCAAAAGGGGATTAGGCCTTCCTTGAATAGTCAACACAGGGTGACATACCAAGTTGAGACAGACCCCCTCCCTGTACCAAGGCTAAGAAAGGTATCCCATCATAGAAAGTAGGCTCTAAAAAGCCAGGTTGTGTACCCAGAATACATTCTGTTTTATTTCCAGGGGCTCTATAAACAGATTACTTCACATATCTGTCACCCTCATTCAAGGACAGTTCAGTCTCATTCAGACTTCTAGATGTCATTCTGAAGTTTGCGAGCTTCCACTACCTTGGGTCAGCTATTTCTGATTTTCTACTTGGACCCACTTTTAAAAATTTTAATTTCATATGTCTCTGCTAAAATAACTGGCATTTTTAAATTTTAGTTTGAAATAAAAGTTTCCTTAATCTTTAGGTATGGAGTTATTTTCTAAAACTGGTGATCCTCTTATCTGTCCTGTTTCCCTACTTGGAAAATATTGGAAACCATTGTATGTGATTCTCATTCTACAACTTTTTACATTTTATTTCAGACTTTTGCAACTATTTACATGGGTTAAAAATAAGAGGAGTTTTATTTTAATTATTGCATAAAATAAATGTAGTGGATGTAAGACAAATAAGTTTAAAGTATCATTGACCAAGCTTACTAATCTAAAAATTGTACTTTGATAGCAAAAATATTAGGGAAGAAAAAAATGAAGATTTCAACGTGCTTGTTGATCATCTCTAAGAAAGATTTTGAATTCTTTATGAAAAGTTCTGAGTCTTGTATTTCAACCTATAAACAAAATAACCTCACTTGTATTTAAAAAACTGCAGAAACAATCATATCATATGTTTTGTTAGATCTTGTTTTGCAAGAGCATTGTTGCATTGGTAGACATTTTAAGGGGAGTAATTAATGTTAAATTGTCATTAATGTTATGTTTTAGAAAAAAGGGGGGAAAGATGAAAATCACAAATAATTTTTGCAAGTGTAAGCAGAAACCTATAAAGTCAATATTACTTACCAATAGAAACAAAGTAATTTAAAAAATAATCATATTAACTTTGATAGGAATTAAGTTGTAAAAGTAAATCTCTTCTTCAGCTTTAAAAATGTAACGAATTACTCACTTTTCTAGGTTTTAGAAGTCAATTATAATGAAAATAATCAGTGCCATAAGCATTGTATCATAACATCATGAAGGCAGAGCAGTGTATTACTTAAAAAGTGCCTTTGCAAAGACCAAAGACACCTTGAATTTGCAAAAATTAGAAAAATAATGAAACCTTCAGGACAGAATTTTTCCCCTCATTTATATCTCTATTTTTTTCTCTTTTTTTCTTCTGGCATCTCTTATAACAATACACTTTGGTATTACCTTGAGGGTGTGGCAGAGAGATGAAGTGTGGATGAATAGCAGCAGTTGAAGTAAAAGTTGAGACTAACAAGGAGTTGAAAGGAGAAGTAGTCACAGGTCTTTGATGGGACCAAGGTGCATGGCTAGGCTGTGTAACTCTCTGGAGCCAGAAAATAAAAGGGCTAACTTGACTGAAGACATAGGGCTTTGTGCAGTGTTCATCAAAGTGAATTAAAATTCCCACCTGTACCCATGTGTCTTTTTGTTGTAGGTGACATACCAAAGGTGCCCCAAGATCACCCTATAATAAATTGAAAAAATATTAGTTGACAAACTGAAAGATAATAATAGATAACATTCGTTTCTAAATGGTATTACTTATATCTCTGCAATCATTTTCCTATTTGTCACCTTACAGCCAGATTCCCCCATAGCTTTCTTGGCCTCCACACAGAAAGTAAAATCATTCAGCTGAGGCCAAAATTTGGCACAGGTGATGACTTGACTGATGCTGAGGTGTCTTTTTTGCAGAATACCAGGACTTCCTGCCAGAAAACAGAGAGAAAAGTCTTTATTCGGGGTTACTTTAATATAGAGGAATAGAAACATATATAAAAAATAAAACAGATAAATCTCACTTGATCATAAAAAATTTAATCATCATATTCTACTTTTTTGATTATTACTTACCTCTCATGAGGGACCAGCTGGGTAACCAACAGTCATATAGTTGTATGTGTCTTTCATGCTCTTGACTATCTTCAAGGCAAACAGGAAGCACCAAAGGTTGAAAATGTAGTGGCTCCTTCAGAAAAATTAGACCTGGTCCTAAAGGTCCCCGGGGACCTAAGTATGGCATGGAACGATGAATACCTACAGTTTCACCTTGGGTAGGGTCCTGAAGATCAACCAGCCCCACTTGGACTAAAGCCAGAGATTCTGACCGTTTTCTGAAAAAAATGTCAAGAATTTTGTTATTTCTACTTAAGTAGCCAAGATGTCACATTGATCATATAAAATGGCAAGTGTATACTAAAGCATCACATTTAAATCTCTATATTTTGGTTTTGGAGATATTTCAGATTGGCTTAGAGTTTATTTAGTCTAGTCATTTATTCTAGGGTTAAAATGTTCTGTAGCCCATACGGGCTATGAACTCAAAGTCTTCCTGTATCAGCTTGTTATTTAGTATTATAAAATTAAAAGCATGTATTAACAGGGTGAACCCTTGCTATACTTATTTACATTACATAGATCAGGCACATAAGACATTATTAATTATAAATAGGGTATTCTGAGTCTCAGTATACATGAAGGTATTTATGAATCTAAAGGCAAATTGTACAATGATGCAATAAATTATTGTATTATTATTTTTAGTACTTAATACTTAATGGTGAACACATTAAAAATTAAGAGTCAAATATGACAAATACATATAACTTTTGTGTGACTGTAAAGCTAAGAAAGTCTTAAATAGAAACAATAAAAACTGGAAAAATTTTAATATAAGATTGGAAATGAGAATTTTTACAATTATATAGGTAAAATAAAATTATAATAAAATTTCACAGATTAAACAGGTATTATTAGAAAGAATATTGTAAGTATCCTTTCAAAATGTACAAAAATTTTGTAAAAGCATAAGGTAAAAAAAAGGCAATATTATAAGCTTCGTGACCAAAGTTAAAAATTGTTCTCATCTATCCATGGGAAATGTGTTATTATTAGACAAGAAAATTTAACACATTCAGAATGAGGGAACACAAGTTTGGATAAGAAAAATATAAATATTAAAGACACTGCATTTTAAAAGAACATATTCATAAATAATATCAAAGTTTATATCAATTTATTTCTCAAGTTTATATCAATAAACTTTCTTTGTGAAAAGAAATCTTAATATTTAAAAGGTCTTTTAAGACTTACATAAAATTGGCACATCGAGAAGAAGTCAGGATCCATTTTTCATTAAGTATAGAGCCAGCACAAAAGTGAGAGTAAGACAGTTGCACAGAAACCATCCAGGGGAATTCACCTATTTCAGCCTCCCAGCAGTTGGGACAGTGGGGAACAAGGCCAGGGCGTAAACCACATGCTAGAGAGAATGCAAAAAAGTAGAATTAATTTCTCTCTCCTAGAAATATTTTTTCTTTTATGTTCAAGTTTATGAAAAAATGTTTAAGCATTTGATATATTTAACTTCAACTTTGATTAAATATAACTATGTACATTACTAAGTTATTACAAGTTTTATTATATGAAAACAGAATATCTTTATACTTGCCCTAAAACTTTAATCCTGTGTGTTAATTTAAGTAAAAAAATAATTTATTTTTAAGAACTTTGTGGTTTTAAAATACTATTGTACTTTAATGCTAATATTGACAGCAATATATAGCTTTTTAATTGGACTTAAGGCCTGATAAATATGAGAAAAAACCATGCCTGGGTTTGAAAACCTACTTAACTGCTCATATTAAGTACTAGTGAATTTATGGTTAATAGAAGATAATAACAGCCACTAATTTGTTAAACTAGTATAATTCCTTTAAACAGTTTATAAACACTTGTTTTCATACTTACAGTCAATTATATATTTTACCCTCAGGAATAAAAGTGTTATCTGCAACAGACAAAGACTACTATAGAAAAACTCAGTGAATTATACTGAAAGAAACTATGATATCTTAGACCTCAGAAAATTTGTGCTTAGTTTAGATAAAGTGCCTTTCATATAAAGCTAATACTTATAGCATATTTATGCTATATCTTGCCTGTGGTTTCATGAGAAACAACAGCTGTCTTGTAGACCCACAGAGCTTGGAGATTATCTTTCCATACCATACTCAGGTGACATTCAGCCAAAGAAACATTGAGTTTTGATTGCCTAAGAGATAATGGCTCCAGTGAATTCTTATCTTGATGTCCAGATTGATATGGAAATTTCGGGGTAGATTCTTCACTTAAAAGCATTTCTGAAAAAGTATTGGAACATTAAATGTAGAATAAATAATAGTATATGTAATACATTTTAAGGGCCATATTTTTTTGGAGTAAAGTCTCAAGAAGAAGTTGAGGAAAGAAAAAGAGAAGACCTCAGAGAGGAAGAGAAAATAAGAAATTTTAAAACAGAGGACAAGGGAAATAAGCAAAATTTGTGTGTACAGATGAAAATTACCTAGAAATGAGATAATACTATAAATAAAATGAAAAGTCTAGAAGTGAGTTAACAGAGGCACATAGGACTTCAGGGATTTCTTGTACAGCAAATTTCTAATTTTCTATCAAAGCATTCACAAGCAATTATTCCCTAAAACAGTCTGCTTAAAAATATTAGCAGGCTTATGAGGTTAGAGATAGTTGCTCTTCATTTTGCTTTAAATAATGGCTATCTGTGTAAAGTGAAGCTTAACTGAATTTACATAGGCAATAAGCACACAATAGCAAATGCCAAATGTCTTATTATAGTTCCTTCACATATCTCAAATTTAGAAAATAAAATAATAACGATACTGTATCAAATTTAAAATGTGTGCTGGATCTTAGCACTCATGTTTCAGGCTTGATTTAACTCTTAATACTTAACTCTTAAGTTTTGGTGTAAAAAATAATAATGTAAGACCAGTTTTGGGTTGGGTTTGTGGTCTATTTGGTTTTTGGACTGGATTCTCAATGTGGGCATTGTACCTTGAAGTAGAAAAGATTGACCATTTGTAATACAAATTAGGACTACAATATGACTGAAAAATTTTCAAGTTAACTCCAAGTTTTAACATATGACAACACTTAAACAAAGGACTTAAAAACTAAAAGTATAAAATTATAAAAAGCCTGTAATAGTCTATGTATGTATTTGAATTGTAGCTAGAGCCTGGGCACTTTTTCTTTCTACAGTCCTCAACTATGATACTACACTGTGTGTCCAGAAAATCCTCTTTAAGAAGCACATGGAATTCAGAAAATAGTTGTATTACCTTGAACCTTAAATGATGGTGAAACTGTAACAACTGCAGGCAGGGATTGTGTTTTTACTACTTGTCCTAAAGTTGGATTCCAAATTTGGGTTGTCATAATTTGTGGCTGGTTCCATAATCTAAATGAATCTATTTGAGCCTCTAATGAGTGTGATAATACTGTATCAGAATGAGTCCAGGGAATGATTTCTAGAGTTTCAGTAGAAACTGTGTGTTGAATCCAAGGGTTGATTATACCAACTTTAGGATGTACTAAAGATTGCATAGTATCATATTCCAGTTGTGACCAGTGCCAGATTTTATCATGTAGACTCAGTGACCAATGTGTTGAGTCTATTTGAGTCTGTAATGAGTGTGATAATACTATATCAGAATGAGTCCATGAAATGATTTCTAGAGTTTTAGTATAAGCTTTATGCTGAATCCAAGGGTTGATAATACCAACTTTAGGATGTATTAAAGATTGTGTAGTTTCATATTCTAGTTGTGGCCAGTGCCAGATATCATAATTTTCAGTCAGGAGCCAAAGTGTGGAATCTAGTTGGGTCTGTAATGGATGTGATAATACTATATCAGAATGAGTCCATGGAATGTTTTCTAGAGTTTCAGTTGAAGCTTTAGGCTGAATCCAAGGATTGATAATACCAACATTAAGCTGTGCCAAAGATAGTATGGTTTCATAATCTAGTTGTGGCCAGTGCCAGATTTCATCATTTTGAGTCAGGGACCAAAGTGTGGAGTCTAGTTGAGTCTGTAAAGGGTATGATAATACTATATCAGAATGAGTCCATGGAATGTTTTCTGGAGTTTCAGTAGAAGCTTTATGCTGCATCCAAGGGTTGGTTATACCAACATTAATCTGCGCCAAAGACAGTATAGTTTCATAATCTAGTACTGACCAATGTCTAATTCCATCATTTTGAGTCAGGGACCAAAGTGAGACCATAGCATCTTCAGGCCACCTTCTAACCAATAGAGATTCAGGTTGAGTCCAAGGTTTAATTTCATCAGATTTAGAGTAAGTCAACATTTGCAATGTATCTGCCTCAAAACTGTACTCAGTTTTCAGTATCCTTGTTTCAAATCTATTTCTGGAATGAGCCATTTGCCATTCTTGCTGGATCCAAGAGGTATTTTGAATTGGAAACCAAGATGAGACAGCATTATTGTAAGACATGTAGAAGTACATTTCTGGTTCTATTTCATCCTGTGATAATAGCATATCAGAGGCAGTCTGAGTCCAGACCCTAGTTACTTGCAATTCAGACTGTGGCAATACTCTTATTGTGCTAGTAATCAGTTGGAGCCAAGTATAATCTGTACTTGCTTCAACCTGGAACCATGGCATTACTGTATTATATTTAGGAATATTACCCAGCCTTACACTTTCTGTTTCATATGGGGTCCAGTCATTAAACATACCAGTAGCAGAATTCACCCATGATTTTATACCTGTGTTATGTTGAATCCAGGACTCTATTTTGCTAGCCCTTAAAGTATAGATAATGACTGTTTGAAAATATGGCTGTGTCCATGGTCTTATTCTTTCAGCTTTAGTTTCAAACCAATTTATGGTATTGTGATATTCATGATGAGGCCAATAGCCATCTGCTAAAGGAATAGGCACTCTCCAGGAAAAAAGTAATCCTAGTTCAGAAAAAGATGATATATTTTTTTCTATAGATTCTGAAGGAGCCCACACAACTGATGTCTGTTCAGTTTGAGTTGAATGTTGGATAACATAAGTTTGAGTTTGTATTGGAATTCTGAAAATATTAGTGTTAGACACTGTTAAAATGTTATTTTCATTAATTTTAGTCACTATTAAAAATGAGCTCTTATAAATACTAGTTTGTATATAAATTTGAACTGGTGTAAATTCAGTTGGGTTTAATGATATTTCATTGGTTGTTAAAACTTCTGACCACATTTCATTTCCCAGAGACTCAGTTTTCATCCATGCATCAGTTGTGGAGGTAATAATCTTCAAATCAGTTTGTACTAATGACAATGTATCTAATTTCCACAGCATAAATTTAGAGGTTACTTTTGGTTCCAAAAGTTCTAAAGGAGATTCTCTTAGAAAGTTCTGTTTTACTATGAAAGTAGTATCACCTTTTAGTTTAGCTTTTGAAAATTCATTATAGTTCCATGATTTACATTCATGATAATCAGACAATATGCAGGTAGTTACTGCTGAAATTTTTGCTCTAATCCATGGTGTGATTATATCATAAGTAGGATGTATAGAAGTAATTTCAGATAAAGTTATAAACTTTGTCCAGGGTAAAAATGTAGAAAATACACCTTCACTCCATAGCTTTTCTGATACAGATAAAACCTTGGTCCATGGTATGAGTTTATCAGATACAGACTGTGTCCAGTGATTTAATTGGGATTCATCCCACAGCAATGGTGTGAGTGTTTCTAAGAAAGAATTTGTTGGCATAATTACATCTGAAGATTCAGGATGGGTCCAAATAATATGATTATATGATGGCAACATCCACTTGCTTGTTAGTGGATATCTGAGATCCATGGGCTGTGTCCAGGGAACTACTGGTACATATTCAGGCTGCATCAAAGTAATAACTGTTGAAGATAGTGATACTGTCTCAGAATGTTTGAGTTCAGATTTCTCCTGTATCCAATGAATGACTTCTGGGGCAGAGTAGCCTATCCTGATACCTTCTGGTAAAAATTCCTTCTGGGTCCAGGGTATAATTATTGAAGCCATCGTCCGTAATGATGGGTTAATTAACAGAGAGTCAAATTGGTTCCAGTATATGACATTTGAAAATGTGGCCTCTCTCCCAGCATTTGAAAAAAATGATTCAGTCTCACTCCAAGACACTATTTTTGAATCTGGAACTTTTGCCAAGTGATATTCTGGCATGTATTGAACTTGAGTCCAAGGTATAAATTTGTGCATCTTATCATTTATACATGGATATGATAAAAATTTATTTTGTGTAAAATGTATGACATTCGATAATTTTGCATTCTTCCAAGGATTTTTTATTTTTTCAGATTCATTTTGAGACCATCCTGTAACTAATTTTGTTTTGTATAGAAAAGAATTAAATGTAGAATATACTGTGTATGTGCACAATTTAACAGTTTCAGTTGCAGGTTGCATCCAGTGATTTTCAAAGATTCTCTTGGTATTGACTGCTATATTTTCTTCTTGGATCCAATTGTTTGTTAATAGATCCTTAGTCTGTGTTCTAAGTGTGACTTTATCAAATACATCTTGTGTGTCAACATTTATTGCTAAGAAATCTTGTGTTTGTGTTATGAGTGCATTAGCTACTAATTTTTCAAAATGATTTAAGGCTGATGACTCAGTTTGTATTCTCACTTTTACTTCTTTATCTGTATCTTCTACCCTTGGGATAAAGTATTTAGGTATATCTTGTTGCTTGACCACATATGTGCCAACTTCAGGGGCTGTCTGACCCATTTCATCTGAAAATTCACTTGGGCCCCATTTTGTCACTATTTTATGATGAGAATTTGTCTGGACATATGTTTTAAAAGTCTTGGCTTCTCTCCATATTACTGCATCACCTGCAGTTTGTGTCCACTGACTTAATAATGGATTTATTGCATGATCAAAAGTCAGGGCTTTATCAAATATAAGTGTTGGGAAGATATGAGTTGCAAAAGACTTATCGGTTATCCATTGTGAAACTGTATCTGTTGGAGATTGATTCCAGGATTTTAGCACCATAATTTCAGGAAATTTCCATAGTGTTTCTGTACTTCTCATATCAAGTGTTGGGTTTTCTGTTGTTGAAATCTCTGTATGCTTGAATATATTAGAAATAGACTGTGTTTGATATTTTGCATTTGTCAATTGTAAATTGGCCCACTTAGTGAATATATCAGCTCCATATTTTTTCCAAAAGTGTGTTGTAGGTGATGTGGCTTGGTTCCTTAACAAAACAAGATCAGATATTAAGTGTGTCCAGTGTTTGATTTCTGGGGTTTGAACATGGTTATGCACTGTATCAGATACACCCTGAGTCCAAGAATTTACAATTAGAACTTTAGTCTTTGTCCATTGTGATAATTCATTAACAGGTTTTCCTGTCCAAGAAATTAGTGATTGCTGTTTAGACAGGGCCCATGGCAGCATGTATGTATCATAAAAAAACATTTTTTGTGCGTTTGTTTTAAATTCAGTCTGGAGCCAAGCTGACTCAGTTCTACTAAATACAGGCAGTGTCCATAATTTGGCTGGTAAAGGTTCAGGAAGGGTCCATGTTGAAATAATAGCATCAGACAGTTTCACTGTCCACAGGTATTCTTGCACAGATCCAGAACGAGTCCACATTGGTGGAACTGTATCAGAAATAGGCAATGGCAAGAGACTTCCAGCTATAGACTCAGTCTGATGTAATGTGGGAATAATAACTGATACAGGATGTATCCAAACACTAAATATTGAAGATTCAGTATGCGTAAATGGCCATGTGATTATGTCAGCCGAATGGCTGAACAATAGATTGCTTAATGGAGATGAATTTAAAGGTTCTCTATTAGGATCTATCAGTGCCCACATACTTAACTTTGGGGATCCTTTCTGGGTCCAAGTTGGTGTCACTGCATCAGGGAAACTCCATAGCCATTGGTTTTCTTCTGAAGATTCTTCCTGGGGCCAACGTGGCATAATTATATCAGATATAGATGATGTAATTAAATTTGCTAGGGAATATTTAGCCTTGGGCCACAATGGTGTAATTTTATCAGATTCAGAGAATCTTTTCCTGTTTATTGGTGAATAGATATATTGGGACCAAGGAAGTATGATTGTATCAGATATTAGGAGACCAAATAGATTTACTTTTGGAGATGGAACCTGAAACCTTGACAGGATGACTGAATCAGATGTAAGTTGTCCAGACTCCTTTGTTGCTGGGAAATTATCCAGAGACCACGATGATGTAATTGTACTATATATAAGCTGTGACCATTGGCTTTGTACAGAATATTTATCTTGGGTCCATGATTGCATCATTGTATCAGATATAGGCCATCCCCATAGATAAATTGGTAGTGACTTAAACTGGGAGCCAGGTAATGTGACTTTATCAGATATATACAACATATTTTCTGTTAAATATTCACTCTGGAACTCAGATGTTGTCTTTTTCTCAGCAAATAGTGTCCTTAGATTTGTTTCCAGTGTTTGTCCTAGTGGCCATTGTCGTGTAGGCATTAATAGTGTATCAAATATTAGTGGTGACCTCATATTTATTGTAGGGGACACTTCCTGTGACCATTGTGATATGAATCTATTACTTACTGGCATTATCCATAGATACTCTGGTATTAGTTCAGGCTCAGGCCCTGACAATATTTTTGTATCTGATAAAGGCTGTGTTTTTTGATTTGATAATTCAAACTGAGGCAATGGTACTATGATTTTATCAGATGCAGGTTTTTTCCACAAACTAGTTGGTGCATATTCAGATTGAAGCAATGATGATATGACTGTTTGGATTACATACTGTGAATACGGGTTTAATTGTGGGGACACTGCCTGGGGCCATGGCAATATAAGTCTATCAGATATTTGCTGTAGCCATAGATTTACTAATGGAGAATTACTTTTCAGCCACACTGTGGCTGTGGGAGCTATACTGCCTGCCCATTGACTCCAACTTGTATATACAAGTTGAGTCCATAAAGTGATTTTATCAGACATATGGTGTGTCCATAAATTTGTTCTTTGAGACCCAGTTTGAATCAATGGTATAAAATTTTCAGTTGTTATCTCTGTGAAGGAATTGAGTGCTAATAATCTATCTTTGGGCTGTGTTTTTTTAAAATCATCAAACATCAGAGTCCAGCTAGTTCCAGTTTTAGTGTTACCTAAGGCAAGCTCTGAGATAACTCCAGCTTGTGTCCATAGGCTTCCTATAGAAAATGCAGTACTAATCTGTGGAATATCTATATTAGATGCAATTTTTGACCACATATTGTTTTCTAAGGCTTCATAATGAATCTCTGGTGTTACGAATTTCCTTTCTGATGGATTCCAGGGACTTACTAATTGTGTTTTAGTCTGGAACCATGTTGTTATTACATCATAGCCAGGATTCATCAAATAAATTAATAATGGAGAATTAACATGATTAAAAATTGTTGAACCAGATACTTGATGGGGCCATGAAGATTCCAGTTGTAATTCAGTGTGAGTCAATTGTGTTGTAATATCTACTTCGATCTGTTTCTGTAGATTAAGTTTAGGATATTTATCTGAGGCCTGAATTGTAACTAATTCATTTTTAAATTCTATTGAAGAGTTTATTTTTGTATAAGCTTTCATCCACAATGAAGTTACATAAGATTCAGAAAATGTCAAATTATTTCCTTCTTCAGGCTCAGCTTTTAGCCCTGAGATAGGTATATTTCTTAGAGGTTTTCTTCTAAGATTCGTTGATGACTCTTTTGTTTGGGCCCAGTAAGTGAGAGTATCAGCTATAGTTACAGATTTTTTTGTTGGCTCATTTTGAGTCCATAATGGCACAGTATAAATTACAGGATCTATTAAGGGTATTAGGTTTGAATATTCACCTGGTGTCCATGGTGTATATGCATCTACTTCAGATGATGTCCATGGACTTGATGGTGGTTCTTCAGTCTGAGTCCACTGTGTGACTCTATTATTTTTAGATTGTGTCCAATCCTTTAGCTCTTGAAATTGAGAGTGCATCCATGTTGTGGATGTATCTTCTAATAAATCTAACCAGTCTTTTACTATTGGAGTTTCAACTTGAGTCCATACTAAGATTATGTTAGTTTCAGATGATGTGTAGAAATTTACTTTTGCAGACTCAGTCTGTTTGAGTTGTTTGACAATAGTAGCCTCATGCTTACTCAATAGACTAGTGTCTAGTTGATATGAAAATATGGCATTACTTGGTTTATAATGGCTCCAAGACATAAAACCAATGCTTTTAGATAGAGGCCAATAATAAGGAACAGTAAGTGTAGAGGAATGTAGAATTTTCATAGGAACAGGAGAAATCATGTATCCATCTGTTTTTGTAGCAGTTCTTTGGGATCTCACTAAAGACCAAGCTTCATTAAAGACTGAACCCAGTGTAGGAGTTATTGAGTACTGGGATCCATAGTTATTGATCATGGAATGAGTCAACATTTCAATTTTATTAACTAATGAGGAAGCCAATGGATTTAGATTATAAGTTTCAAAATAGGTACCAGTAGTTAATTTTTTCAAAATATAGTATATTTGGGTTTGAGTAATCTCTTTTTGAAATGGGGTCCACGTTACTGTTTCTGTTTCATATGGCATAATGTGTGTCTGTGTCCAAGATCTAAAATCAAGAGAAATTTCTGGCCAAGGGCCAAGTACAGATTGATGAAGAGAAGAAAATATGCTAGGTTTAATTTGAGAATAGAGAGAATAAATCTCAGTAGTTCCTTGGAATCCTTGTATTTGCTTTAAAAATGGAATTAGGGATTGAACTGCATTAATTGATGTAGTATGAAATACAGTTTTAGTATCTAACAAATCAGCCCAATATTTCAATGAACTAGAAATAATTTCATTTTGATATTTGAGTGCATTTCTTTGAGGAAAGCTAGATGATATATAGGTTATTTGAGGAATCTGGGCCTCAGAATGAATAATACACTCAAAATGATTAGATATTTGGTTGTTGCAGGAAACAGCTGATTTAGGAGTACCCAAAGTTTTGAAAGTAGAAGTTTTCCAGAAATGTTCCATTGAAAATTTGTTAGCTGAAGAGAGATGAGCACCTTGAAAGTATAACTGTCTATTGGCTGGAAAAGAGTCTTTGTTATTTGAAACAAAAAATACTGAAGGATTCCGATGCTGTCTGCTCTGTGAGGAAGTAATTAATTTACTCCATGACTGGTGAGGGAATTCATGAGAGGAAAAATCAGCATGGCTTATGTTATTACTAAGATTATATTCTACTGCAGGGTAAAAACTGCAAAGTGGAGAAAACATTGGATCCAGTGACTTTTCATTTGTCTTGATAAGCCATCTCATCCATGATACATATGGGGCTGTCTTGATGACAAGAATAGGATTATCACATGCCCTTGAGAATTCACTGACGAGGCCTACCAGTTCCCAGTGACTGCCAAAGGAACAAAGAACAGGGCTACCTTGCTGTACCTGAATGAGAAAACAAGAAAATTAAAGTATTTTTATATACATATTACATATTAAAGTAGTAGTAGTAAATATATATATGTAACATATAGGTTTTCTGTAAACTTTAACACTGTGGAATATATTTACTCACCCATTTATGTTTATAAGTAATAGTTTTATTAATAAATGAGTTAAAAGTCTTATGTTTAATAAGTTCACTTAAATATATGGTCTAAGTACTGTGCCTCACAAATATTTATTACAACATAAAAGTATAAAAAATATCAAATTGTGTATGTATCAGTAACTGAAGAAAATGGCTTAAAAATCAATAATTAATACAACATAAAGTGATATAAATAGAACATT
>PVIH01025965.1:0-19648 GCA_004025045.1 Sigmodon hispidus | reverse complement strand
TTAGTTTTACTATTTTCTTTGACTGATATATCTATTTGAGCTACTGAGTCTTCCACTTCAGAGATTCTATCTTCCATCTCTTGAACTCTGTTTGTTATGCTTGTATCTGTGGTTCCAGCTTTTTTCTTCAGGTTTTCTATTTCCATCTTTGCTTCATTTTGTGCCTTTTTTATTGCTTCTATTTCAGCTTTTATTTTAGCTTTTAGTTCCTGGCATGTTTCTTTCATAGATTTGTTCATCTCTTCCAAATTTTTGTTTGTATTTTCTTCTATTTCTTTAAGGCTTTTTTTTCATATCTTCTTTTAGAGCTTCAATGATCATCAAAAAGGAATTTTTGGTGTTGCTTCCTTCTGTTTCCTCTTCATTGCTCAGTACAGGTCTTGTATTTGTAAGATCGCCACTCTCTTCTGGAGTTACCATGTTGTCCTTTGTATTATTATGTAATTTCTTGCACTGACTTTTGCCCATGGCTTCAGTGGTTCACGATTAGATGGGTCCTGGTCAGTTGTGGCACTTGGGTTTGTGTGTCTCCTGTCACCTCTCTGGTCAGGGTTTGATTCTGTCTTTCAGAGACCCCTGCAGTTGTTGGTTTGCTCAGTTCGAGGTCATGGTGGGAGCTGTGTAGATTCCCTCAGCAGGAGCTGTGGGTGTGGCCAGGGGCAGAGTTCAGCTGCCCCTGCTCCAGAGTGTGCTGGGACTCCGCCTATGTGTAGCAATCTTATTTGCATTACCACCCTTGATAAGCCATGCTTAGGATTCTCATCCTCTTTATAGTTATTGTTAACTTTTCCTCATTTTAAATTCATTTTACTGTTTTTTTGTTAAATACAAAATAAGGAAGAAAAAAATGGGCAATAATTTAGTTTAAGTAACAAGTCTTAATAGGACTGTAAAAATGTGTTATTTCTCTGAAAATATTAAACAAGAAATTCTCTCATTTGTAAACCTTAAAAAAAAAGAAAGTGAAATAGAGTAGGAATGAAAGGAGAAAGAAAATCTTTTGTCTTGTTGATTAGAAGGTAAACATATATATGGAAATTATTATTGAGGTTGGTTAACATACTGAAAGTAGTAGAATTGTGTAGTTCAACTACATCAATCCTAAGAGGAAGCCAGAAAGACTTTGGCATAACTCATTGATGGAACTGTTTCACTATTATCTGTAGCTGAGAAAAAACTACATTAGATGCCTATAAATAGATGGATGATTAGAGAAAATATAGAGCATAGACACCCAGAAGAACAAAATTATGTTCTTACTTGGAAAATTGAATAGAATTGGAAATCACCGCATTAAGTGTTTTATAATCCAGGTTGAAAAAACAATGACAAAAATTTTATAATTTACTTTTGTGCAGACAAACTTTAAAGTAGATGGAAGGTGAGTGAGACAAGGAAATGGAAGAGTGTTGGTGGGAAGAGAGAAAAAGTAATAAGAACAAGATTAACATACATGACACATTTGGAAAAAAATGTCATTGTAAAACCTATCACTCAGTACAATGCTGATAAAATTTTCAAAAGAGACACATCATGGGTCAGCAAATGTTTCATACAAAGAACCAGCGTGTGGGGCTTCTGACTCTGACACAATTTTTGCCTCTGAACTTTTGATGTAAATGCAGTCATCAATAATGTGTAGTAAAATTGCCTCTCTCAATTTCTAATAAAAATTTGTTTCTTAATATCAATAAATAAATTTACATGTAACAAACACTATTCTTCTCTTGCTTTTTTTACCGTCTAGAAAATGTACACATTATGTTCAACCCATGGAACATTCACAAGCAAATGACAGAATAAGTTTATTAGGCTGTCTATAGTTTGTTGAACTCTTACCAAAGAATAAAAATCTAAAATTATTTTTGCAGCATAAAACAGTTTTAGGAAACATAGACTATCAGAATGGTAATGTTCTGAACAATCTATATCTACCTCGTTTGCATTCTGAAAGTTACCTCCAAAGAAAAATATGCACTATAAATTATAATGACAAATACTGGTTTAATTCAAAATTGTAATTTCAGCTAAAACTTCTATGTTTTTTAATTTAATTAAGTCTAATTAAAATTTTATAAAAATAAAATGATTTGCAATTCTAGAGATCAGTGTTCATAGAGTTGCCGACAAAGCACATTCCATGTATTGGCTTATGCGCAAATTCAGAAATAATACAAATTAAGTAATGTTAAAAATGATTGCTAAGCTGCTATGTGTAATTTTGTGAATATCATATTATTATTGTGTGAGGATCTTTGCAATCATGATTTTATATGTAAAATGGTGTAAGGAGATAGATATTGGCTACATGGAAATTGCATGTAATTGCAATACTTTTTATTTAAAATACATAAATATAAAAACCAATAAAAGCTGGGCATGGTAGTATACACTTAAAAGTCTTGGGAAGCCAAAATTGTGAGTTAGAGATAAGTTTGGACTATGCAAAAAAGAAAAGCAAAAGCAAAATAGAATATGTGAAGTGTTTTGCTGTTTTAGTGTTTGAACAGTATCTGGTCATATAAGTGCAGGATAAGGTGTAAAGGTTCACTTATGACAGAATGCCACAGCAGATTTCCACCAACAAAACAATATGTTTCCTTTAACTATCTGATTATGTGTTTGTGTTTTGATATAGGGACTTATAAAGGAATGTAATTTGTGCATAACCTTTTTATCACAAACATAGTGGCTTGAAATACCATGCATTTACTAGTTCTCCATTTCTGAATGAAACGAATTCAGGCATAGCTTAGTAGTGTCATCTGCTTGTAAGGCTGTTAGACTGTACTTTAGGTGTCAGATGGGCCACAGTGTCATATGAAAATTAATGAGGAAAGTACTCTCTTGCAAGTTTATTCACTTTGTTGACAGAGTCCAGTTTTTGTGGTTGTAGGATTGAGAGATTCATTTTCTTTATGACTGCTGGCTACAAACCCTTGTCAGCTGTCAGCTGGAGGACACCTTCAGCTTTTGGAAGACACCCAAAGTTCTTTGCCATGTTGTGCTTCCAAACATGTTTGTTTGCTTCCTAGAAGCCAGAGAAAAGGGAGAATCCCACTATTGAGATTTCAGGTGTGCACTGCTTTGCCAGGCTGGAAGCAATATTTGGCAGTCTTACACAATTCTGTAATTGTGTGGATGATATTACACAGATTCTGTAGTTCTTTGGTTTCTATTGATCAGAAGAAAGAAATTTATCAGATATTACTAACATTAAAAGTGAGAAATCACACAATATGTTCATATCAAGAAACAGAGGTCATAAAGACCATTCAATAGACTGTTCACCATAGACTCTGTTTGAATGCAACCAATATGGCAATATAAAATAAATTCTACAATTTTTCACTACATTGAACTGATCCAAATCATTCTCATACAAAATACTGAATTGTATGATTCCTTCCCCAAATTTTGTCCATTTCCAAAATTAAAATTTTTGTAGTCTCTTCCTAACATGATACACTACATGTAGTAACTTATAAGAAGTCAAGACTGTTTCAAAGGAAGAAGAGTAGAAGACAAAGGAAAGAGAGAGAATGGTACACAGAAAAAGAGAGAAAAGAAAGGGAATCATGTAAAAGAATGACAGAGGAAAAGAGGTGAAATTCAAATAAGTGAGTTATAAAGGGAGAAAAGTAAGGGAATCAGCAGTAAAAAGAAGAAAGAAGGGGAGGAAATAAACTGGAAAAAGAAGAAAATGAAGGAGAAAGGAATAGAGAATGAGGAAAGAAGACATAAAAAATATCCTGTACTTGGCATCAGGTAGTTACTCTCAGAAGGTGATGCTATCTTCTATACAGGTCAAAACAGCCTTTAGTTAGGACAGGAGATGCTTTCAGGTTTCTGGATGTACAATTCATGAGGAACATTCCAGAGGATTATGCTTCAATTTTCTCTCTAAACTATGAGATATGCCCACAAAATCTGGTTCCGCTGATATCTGATCATGAAGAATTGTCTAAGAGTGACTGGTTTCCTTGGTTAGCAGAGACAAGAGAATTATATACTCCTTCAACTGTTAAGACATTGCCAGATTTTTTCCCCACATGTAGGCATGGGTTTGGAAAGAAATAGAGGAAATGTCTGTCAACACTCTGTCATATAAATTATAAGGGGAGTTTTTCATTGGATGTCATTTTAATTTGGACTTTGCTTGATTCTATTCTTCATTTTGAAATTTCAAGTTGTAAAACTGATATAAATCTCAGAAGCAACCTAATGGAATACAATTAGCCTTTGTACATTTATGTCCTTCTACTATTCAGAAGCAGTGCACCAATCCTTTAACTGTGAATTTAAAAAGCTAAATATCAAACCCAAATAATTTTTTATATTATGTACTTTTATCTTGTTTACTATAAAGGAACATACAATATAAATTAGAGCACCTAGGACCAATTTGAAGTTAAGAACTAGAGGGAAAAGCCTGTGAGATGTTTTGTTTATGACACCATTTGCCACAAAACAGTGAAGACTTGAATTTATCCCAGAACTCAAATGAAAGAAGAAGAAACTTACTCTATAAAGTTGTTGCCTGAACTCTACAAGCATGCCATGGCATGCAAGTACCCACATGTGTACAATAATAAATAAATGTAAGACAAATTTTAAAATATAAACTAAGGGAAAACTATTATTTCACAATTCCTGTCTAAATCTGAGAAGACAATGCTTGGATGATTTAAAGCTTGAGCAATGTAACATTTTAATTCTCTCCATTTGTTACCTTATAGTGTTCAACTCTAGGATCTTTAAACTTCAAATCAATAATAAAATGCAACAACAGGTCAAAGGGAATGATTGAGGAATTTAGGATTCTGACAACATTAAAAAATATTACTTTATTTATAATAAAAAATTTCATGTTAAAATAAATCAGACCTTTGCATGGCATCTTTCAAGAGAATCCCACAATAAATAGCCAAATGCAAGTGTTCTGCATATTTTAGAATTAGTGTCTGGCCCAGAGTTGTATCTGTTCTGGGAGGACTGAGGAAAGATGAACAGTCATACAGAGTGCAAAAAAGTGATAATAGAAAAGGATACAAGGGACACTGAAAAGCTTCAATAATAGAATAATTTGGCCAAAAGAGAGTAGCAATATCACTAAAGAAAAAATATATATTTGAGGCTATTATTAGAAAATCTTAAAACATTTGCAGAAATGTTTCCTAGTGAGAGTCAGACTAAACATAGTGAAGATAGATTGAGGATGAATAAATGTCAATTGCCAATGTAGTAAATACAAACTAATTGAGTAAGTCTCATAAATTGTTGCTACCAATTTGCATCAAGTCCTTCTTTTTATTATTTATCTATTTATCAGCATCTATTACTATATAAAAGACACATTTGTATTGAAAGTTTTTTTAAAAGGATACAGCATTGAGAATATATTAAAGGGAGAAACTTGATAAATACAGCTTCAAATTTGATAATACTTGTAGTTAGTTTGTTCCTATGTAGGCTCATTAAATAATGAAAATAACTTTTCTCTGTGTCTCTTTTCTCTAAAATACATGGAACATAACAAATAAGATCTAAAGCTTCTCAGGCCAGGTTAGGCTCAGCTACAGATGAAGAAAGCACAGTAGGTCACAGCTAATGCCAACAGATGCAGTATGGCCACCACAAATTTCTGCTAAGCAACGGTTCCTCTTAAAAGTCAGTTATTTCAAGTACACCCCGACACATTTATTTTCCCAACAATCAATAAAATATTGTTGATTTTCTGAAAAAAATACTCAAAACAGCACTTCTTCAGCAAACACATATGCAAAAACTCCTTTTGTTTGATCATCACATATGTTACTTCTACCTCACTGCTTAAATTAAGGAGAAAACTCCCAAATACTATTTAGTATATATTAATCAGCCAAGTACAGTTTAATTTTAGATTATGAGGTATGACAGCAGGAGATAAGAAATAAAAGAAAACTATGTGAGAATCTCATCCCTTATGGCTCTTACCAAGGGCATAATGCTGGTAATTTCGTCATTGATTGACTTATAAATGAATTATTAGACCTGTTTAAAGGTGGAGATAATTCATCTTCTAAAACATGATTTTTTTCTACATCTTGAATAAGGATCTCATCCTACTGCACTGGTATAAAACTGACACAGCAGGCAAAAAGAAGTTTAAGCATGCATTTAAATGAGTTCTGTTTCTTCATAGCAATGGATTCTGTTATAAACTTAATCAGAAACCTTTTATTTTTAATGTGGAGAAAAAGCATTTTAAAATCACTACTTCTATATGTAGAATTTCCAAATCTTATTAAATGGCTGATTTACAGTTATATGAAATTGACTTTTTATTTTTAATATACCTAGTAGGAGGATGCTATAAAAGCTTTTAAGGAAGCCAATGAATCTTTTGGAGTAAAGTGTATGCCATTAAATCAGTCTGAATTAAGTTATTATTGTCATACATAACAGATAAAATAACACAGTGAAGTTTTGGGTGCTATCATAGGTGAAAGAATAGTTGGTAGATATCTATTTATGATTAATCTATTGAAATAAATGTACTTTATTTTTAGAGGAATATAATAGGAATTATACTGTGAAAACTATTCTATTACATTCACCTACTGATTTGTAGTTGCTGCAAGTCATTAGCCATTCTAAAAGCCAATGTATGAATGGATTGCAATCTATTGAAAATTTACTGCATTCAGTAAAGCGCTAAAGCACTCCAACTTTGAAATCGTCTACCGCAAAGACTGTTTATTCCCCATATAAGATCTTACTGTACATTGTGTTCTCCACGATATAAGAGCTGCAACTGAGCAGACTGCTAAACATCTCAAATATTAATTTATTGGCTTTCAAGCTTATAGAGTAGCAGATTAAGGATTGGTAAGGAAGAATAATGAGATTGGACAATTCTTTTGGAACTTCTGTGATTTAGAATTGGAATAATCTAAGGGAACATGAGTTGCAAAAGATATTTTGAACAAATAGCTTCATAAAGTAGGTTTGGTTTTAAAAGCTAGAGGGACTTGAGAAATTCATTTTTATTCTTCAAAAATAATTAGAAGTGGGAAGCAGTTTATTGAAAATATCAGAAAACACAAACAGTACAAACTCCCTGTGGGTTAGTTTCTATCTTGTTATTGTTTCACTCCAGTGTGAGCGACAGCCTCTCTGGCACAGGTGTTTCTGTCTTCAAAAGACACATTTATCCCTGGCCTGAGATTTCATTATTTATTTTTGTTATTCTGGCTGGCAACATCAGGTTTTGTACATATACACTAGCTTTTCAGACAAGAAATGAACCATTCCTCAGAAAAATTTGCATTTAGGTAGAATATACTTTGTGGTTAATTGATGAATAAAAGTCTCTGGCATAGCGTGTTTGATGAGAAAAATCACTTGAAAAAGAGAAAAAGGCATGCATTTGCTTCTTGTAGAGCCTTAGTAACAGAAATAGCCTTTCTGAACAATATAAAGCAAACTTTTTAACATAGTAATTTGGAAATAAATGAAAGAAAATGTTATACTTTACTGGTTCATCTTAAACCCTGGGGTGAAGAGTGAAGCAAAACAAGAGATCCATAAACAAAAGCTATCTCTGCTTTGATCTTATTTTTGTATTTTGAAGTTCTTCATCTGCTTTTCTTTAATTTGCCTCTAAAATATCTCTCCTATTCAGATATAGTCACAGAGGTTTCTTTTCTTTTCTTATTCACTACTGCTTAGAATTCTGAAACAGTGCCTGGCTGAATAGAAGCCTCCCATACCCAGATTGTCACTTTAGAAACAAACTGACCTAGAATTCAATAAAATGAAGTGACATCTTCTGAATATAACCACACTCTTCCAGCACTAAAAAGGTCATGCTAAGGCTTCAAGACAAAAACACATTTCACTTTCCCAACATATAATTTGCATGTAGAAACCAAGTCCACCTACCTTCTGATAATGAGAGATATTTTGTTTATATGTTTGCTTTTGTTACTGGTTTTATCTCTGATTTCTGTGTAGCCATCCTTTCTCTGACCAATGTATTGGTGCGACTTGGATCTGATTTTCCAGTTAACACAGTTACCTTATAACCAGTCCCGGGAGCCACACAGTCCTTGCACTTTTCTGCTTCATAGTGCCAAAACCTTCATGCCTCGCTGAAAGCTGCATAACATTAAACAAATGCTGCAGATATATGTTCAAATTAGAGATGTAACAAACTATCCATTGAGAATCCACTAAATCACTGAAGCAACAAACCTGCAGAGCCAGAGTTCGTATCAGTAAATTAAAATATACTCCCTGTGTTGATAAAAGTAAAGCATATTTTATTTTAAAATGCTGACAATAACTCCTGAGCAATCAATACCTTTCTTGAAGCAGTAAAATTGCACAGCCACAACTGCTACTGTACATACATTGGAAAGGACAGATGAACTATAGATGTGAGCCCTTCAGCAAAAACCAAGTATGAAAAGTCTTTGGCATCTGGCACTTAGATTGGATTCAGCAGTCAGCCCTTGAAATCTTTGTGTTACAGGCACTGAGCTTCTCACATTTGACAGCATGTTGTCTTGCAAGCTTGAGGGATGTCTAAAAATCAAATAGGAAGGCTCTTCTGACAAATGTGTGGCTTTTCCCCACCTCTGCTTCAGGGGATGCAGGCTGAGCTTGTGAGATAAAAGCAGAGCAGCAGGTGATATTGTATGGAATACGATGAGGAAAATATGCATTGCTGAAATGTCAAGTGCTTGATAATGAAGACATGCCATTTCTTTAAAAATTGTTTTAGGAAACAGAAAGAATAAAACCTCTCTCAAATGAAATATAACTCTTTTTAAAAATGTAATCCTGTGGCTTATGTTTCTGTGTTAGGTGAAGGTGGAGGGCTAGAAAACTATGCATCAGAACACTGTGTGAATATAGTAAATGTGACTTCCTATCAGAGAAGGGGATGTACAGAGAAATGGTCCTGTGCAATGTACTCATCAGGGTGTCTGTTGACTACATAACAAATACAATCTGATTCTTCTGACCATGGTCTAGTTATATTTCAGTAAGAAGGAGTGCTCTGTAAGCTGTCTAGATAAAACTTCAGCAGCTTTAATTATCAAATGGCTTCCTTTCAAAGCCCAGTTCATTTGTGCAGTTGAGTCATCGCTACATCTGGAAATGTTTGCAAATACTTTCAGGCTTAGGAAATTTGCTTTCTAGCTTGAAGTGCCTTCCATTATTCTGAGCTAGAGACTACCATTTGGAACAGTTGACAGATTGCTGTTTACATATTTGTCCTTCGGGAAAGTTTGATAACTTTTACTTTTATTCCAGATAATAATGTACTAGGGATATAAAGCCTTTATGTTTCCAAGTGGGGTTCACTGAAACAAGCCTCAAAAATAGCTTTGACACTAAAAAATGATCATGAACACATCCAAAAGGAAAAATTGTTTCTTTAAAATACCTCTACAAACTAGCCTAACATGTTAGAATTCTTTCATTGCCTCCATACATTGTAAAAGATTGTCTTGTGCATGGGATTGGAAGCTCATGTATCTCATTTTGTAAAAACAGTTAAGGTATAACAATTGCTCTCTTTACAGCTCTGTCACATGTGATCTCATATCTCAAATGTGAAAGAACATGGAATGTGTTAAAGTAAGGTGCACTACAAGAACAAAGAATCATACATATGAGACAAAAGACAAAAGTGATTTTGTTTATAAACAATTACTTAAATATATGTATATGGCTATTAGAGCACATGCAAAACAAAGAATTAGAAATTAAAGACTTTCACTTTATACAAAACCCTCTGGCTATGAAGAATATGTTTGTATTTTTATATTCAGATTTAAATATGTTTTTCCATAGTGAATATTTATTTTCATAGTATTTTTGACACAAATTTCTTAACTTTTATTTCTGTAATAAGAAATTCCTTAAGTAAAAATAAAAAGAATGTTAGGAATTTTTTACCCCATTCCTTTGATCAGTTTTGACTTTATGAGACAAAAAATTAAACCCTGTGTTATGGATCTTTTCATTCCTTTGCTTTCTGTGAATTGATATGAATTGTCTGCTGTTGCAATTGAAATTTCTTTTCTTTATTCCCTATTACTTTCTCTTCTTTCTCTCTCTTTCATTTGAAAGGGTCTTATAAAACCTAGAACGATCTTAAAATAAAAATGTAGGAAAGGATGACCTAGAATTTCTGTTTCTTTTTTCCTGTGCAAGTTGGGATTAAAGATTTATACTGCCGCATCTGGCTTATATGGTGCTGGAGATGAAATCAGAGCTTCCTGAATGACTGGTCTGCACTCAACCTACTGGGGTATCTCTCCAGATTTGCTACAACAATCTCTTTCTTTTAAAAGTCTTTATTAAGTTGATTCTTTGAAAATTTCATACACACACACACACACACACACACACACACACACACAAACACACATTGCATTCAAATTCTTGCCACCCCTACCATTTCCTTTCCACTCTTATGATTCTCTTCTTTGTTTTAAGTATCCTTTTCACAACATGTCCTTCTGTTTGTTCTTTGTGAAAAATATAAACAAAGAATAATAGCAATGTTCCACAGAGGAACACACAAAGTGAAAGTAGTTCATTACCTGCTTTGTTTCTGTAGAAAAAGTGTACAAAGACCTAAACAATCATGGCTTCAGACTTTAGTCCCAAACATAGGTGATAGCTGTATCACACCCCATTGGAGGAGTTCTACTTTGCATTCAACACAAAGGGAAAGGAAGGTTTGAAGAATGTTAATCCTTGCCTGGTTAACTACCTTTGCTAGAAACATTTCCCATGTGATCTATGTGATATACCATGGAGGATGTTGTGGTCTTGTTTATTTCTTTGTTTTCTACCTTGTTTGTTCCTCTCATTATAAAACAAAATTTTCTTCTTTTTTTTTCCTATTGTTCCCTCCTTGCTTTTACATCAAAAATCCCTTTCTAGAGATCCTCAAATCCTTGCTTGACATTCCTCTAGGAATCACTTGAATATTTCCCTGAGAATACTTGTGGCCTTTAAGACAATTTATAAGTCCACATAGTGACATGAGCTTCTTGGATCTCTCTGTGCCCCTTAAATTTTTAACTGTCCCTAGTTACTTGACTCAGCTCAGGGACATTTGTCAAGTGCTAACTTCCAGATGCCTTGAGATTCCCATTGTCTGTTTCTTTGTTTACTTAAGGCAAATCAATTGTGTTGTTTTGTAGTGAAAATTGTTTGTTTATTGTTTGTTGTACTTAATTTTGGTTTTTTTAGGCCTTTAAATCCCTCAGACAAGTTGCACCTTGAAAAAGGTTTGTCTATATTCTAGCTTTCTACAAGAGTCCCTTCACTCTGGCTTGCTCCATTGTGCAAAGCTTCTTGGCACCTCATTGGTCTAGTCATTCTTAGGTGTTTGATAATGGAAATCAAGCATGTTATCTCCAGTGTCTCAGGATAATTAAGGCCACATTGAAAGAATATCCATATATTAAAATAATGATCTTTTGCCTGAACAAATTAGTAAGTATAGTCACTAAAATAAAGAAAAGTAATTATTATGATATACATGTATAAGATATTACCAAGATTCAGAAATGTATGCTTATATTTTCTGAGGAATAATATGGGAGAATGTGATATAAATTTTGGATGGGAGAGAAACTGAAAAGGAATACAGCCTAAATTCTCTCTCTCTCCTTCCTTCTTTCCCTCTTTTAGCACACACACACACACACACACACACACACACACACACACACACACCACATATACATACACACACACAAACCAAAAACAATCCAAAAAATATAAATAAATGAATGGATTTATTTTAAAAAGTCAGTGCTTTTGAATTTGACATTTGTGGAAAATGGTTTTTGATAAGATGAGTGAAAACATGAGCTTTTAAAATGCCAGGTTGCCCCTTTCTAACTCAGTTTTTAAGTAAAGTAAGCCAACCATTTTTTTTTCTTTTTCTTTTCTTTATCCTCACTGACTTAGGAGGAAAAGAACATAGTACATATGGTTTCCCTGGCAACAAGCCCAATAATAACATCTAAATGGTCTGTGTGAGCCTTAATTATAGCATTACATTAAACTAGCACATGTTAATTCTTTAAGAAAATCTTCTTTTTTGTTTTTACTAAGGAGATTATTAGCTGTTGATATATCACTTTTAAAATGAAAACACCTGCACCTTTACAAAAATTAGTTTAATCACAAATAACCAAAAAAGCAGCTTCTTTGATAATATTTCAAATTGAAAACTAAGACTAGTGACCTTGACTTTCTGTTTTGATCATGTTCCCTTAACCAGTTATGTAGTGGCTATCAGCAATGTGCCTATATTAATGGTGATATATTTGATTACTTTTTAATATAAAAAGTCTGTTTATAGAGCTAAAAGGAAATTAGGGAGACATAAATATACCATGTGTAAAAATGCCATGAATATCAACACATGTGTTTTTACATGCATTATGTAAACAAACTCTCTAGTCAAATGTTCACATGAACAAAGCATTTTCAGTGGTTTTGCTGAAAAAAGAACATGCCATAAATGACATAAAATAAAAGAACATACAGTTGCCAGCTACTGTTAGCCGTATATGTTTTTTTTTTCAGCCTTCTTTCTGAACATGGTATCTCCTAACTGCAATACAGCTATGGTTCAGCAAATTTATCATATGCTTTGAATCTCCAACTTCTCCCATAACTAGCTAAAGGAAATGATTTCTTTTGCATTTTCTCTGGTTGTTCTGTGTAAGGGTCTAATGTTGACTAGGTGGATCTTAGGCTCTCTAATGCTGAGACTGAACTAAAAGTCACATTCCTCTCTCTCTCTCTCTCTCTCTCTCTCTCTCTCTCTCTCTCTGTGTGTGTGTGTGTGTGTGTGTGTGTGTGTGTGCCTGTATTTGTAGCCTGTGTATCTTTACCATCTCATTTTAGGTGTTGATAGAGACTGAACCCAGGACTTTGGTATATCATCCTGCCCCTCCAGCCACTGAGCTACATCCACAGCACAGTTGTATTCTTTAAAAGTATTCATCTGATTATGTTAAGCCTATTAAAATAATTTTATCATTTTTCTTTTTAGTTTCTGGACACAGGTTTATCTGTGTAATGCCATGGCTGTTTTGGAACTCACTTTGTAGACCAGGCTAGCCTCAATCTCACAGATCCTCTTGCCTCTGCCTCGTGAGAGCTGAGGTTAAAAGTTTATTCACTACTACCAGGTGATAATTTTTTTATTTTATAACTTTGAAGTTTAATTATACCTACAAAATTGCATTAGTGATTTACATGAATTAATATTTAATCAAATAATTATTAGACAAGAATCTTAAATGTTCCTATTTGGAATGCTGTGTACCATACTATCAGACACTAGGAGAGGCAACATCAGGCAAAATGAAACTATTACTCCAGGTTGAGAGGATTCAACATTCTCTTCTGGTCTCTGTGTACCCCTGTATCCACATGATAATACATATACAAACACACACACACACACACACATACACATGCACACACAAACACACACTCAGACATATACTTTAACTCTTTAAAAATTTTCACAAGCATTAACTTTTTATGAAAAATCAATCTATTCAAAATCTCAGAAAAGTTATTCTATATATATAAATTTTTAATAATTCTATTGTCAATTTCTTACTAAATGTAAAATTGTGTCTGTGTATGTGGCCATACATATATGGGTGTTTCTATGTATTCAATTTTGAATTTTACGTCACTGTGACCCTAGTTGAAAATAAACTTTGCAGATTAAGGTTTAAGCAAGTTGCTTATATTGCTGAGTTCTGATTTGTTCATCAATAAAATTAGGATAATAACAAAATTTGGTTCACAAGATGCTTGAAAGTAATGGAACATAGAGAGATCAATAGAGGGACAGACATAGCCTTCCCCCCAAAAAAAACTACGTTTAACTTTTTTAGTTCATATCGTATTACATCATTTTTAGTCATATTCAGTTACATCATGAACTCATATTCTACTTTTAGTCACCTTTGAGATTATTGGACCCTTGAAGTTATTATTTGACTCCTTCAGACTTGCAATTAGTTATCTCTTTTTAATTATGAAACAGTCAGTCTTGCATATTTTACTGCATATAAATAATTGGTTAAAACAATAACCTGATTAAGATAACAGATTAGCCTGTTTTAAATAGCAACCCTATCTCAAAACCCTATTATTACTATTCATTCTTGACATAATACCACTGATGACTATTATTTGGGCTAATATTTTCAAATAAACTGATAATTCTTAAAAGTAAGGTTAGACCTGTCTAGGGAAAATGGAGGAATATATGTAATGTTCTTCATGTAAAGATAGAATAATATGATACATGGTAACTTTCTACTTTTCTATACAGCCTATTTACTATTTAAATAAAAACAGTAAACTTAGTACCCACTACATGCCACTCACCATGTTTGAACCTTACAAAAAGAATAAGATATGTTTTCTGTTCTTAAGGATCATTTTCATCCTTAGGGGAGATGTATGCACATGCAAACATGCATACTTAAATAAATTATAAATCACAACTTTTTGAGTAGATGCTTTTATGATGTTTATTCACAAACTGTTGCATGAGATGAAGTTGAATACATGCATTCAGAAACATATATATATATATATAAACACGTTTCTGAACTTGTTTATTCCACAAGCACATATTGAGGAGTCCATTTTATCATACTGTGCCACTAACCACTAAAACAAAATCAGAAAGGCATAATCTATACCTTTAAGGTGCTCAAAGTCCAGGAAATTGAAGAGATTTTCCAAAACAAAGAACATTATACAATGGTAATAGAACTTACAGGGTATATATGGCCTTGAGAAATTAATTGAAACTAAAATTACAGTTCCTTTTATGTTCAAAAGTAGACGTTACTAAAAGTTTTTGATTAAGACAATTTATATTAAAATTGAGTATAATTACTTGATTTCTATTTTGGTTTGAATAAGAAGTGTATTAAACAGATTCATGTATTTCTTTCTTTCATTCTTTTTTCTTTCTTTCTTTCTTTTTTCTTTTTTATTATGAATAAAGTCACATTTTTCTATCCATGTATATCCTTATTCAAAGACACTTCCCTCTCTAAGTCACTCAATCTCCCTTCCCCACATCTCCCTGTCAACTCCCCAAAAAGGGCAGGAGTTCCCAAGGTCCCAATATTGCACAGTTCTGCATCCACTCCTGGCAGATCCAGTTTCCTCACCCCAATATCAAGACTGAGTCAGGTGTTCCTCTAGAGGGAGTGGCATCCAAGAACTCAGTCCAAGGTGTTTCTGATCCCAAGCTGTTCAGTGGTTATGGTTTACAGCTTGGGAATGCTTTGCTTTTTTCTTGTTTGCTTGTTTGTTTGTTTGTTTGTTTAGAGTCCACTAATGAGTGAGCACATCCCCTGCTCATCTTTCTGGGTGTGTGAGACCTTGCTCAGGAGGATATTCTCCAAATCGATCAATTTGCCTGCAAATTTTAGGATATCATTTTTCTTACTGCTGAGTGGTACTCCTTTGTGTAGATGTACCACAGTTTGCTAATACATTCAACTATATTGAATACATAAGGGGAGAGAGGACATCCTTGTCTAGTTCCTGAATTTAGTGATATTGCTTTGAGTTTTTCTCCATTAAGTTTGATGCTGGCTGTAGGCTTCTTCTACATTCTCTATTTTATATTTAGGTATTCTCCTTGTATTCCTGATCTTTAATTCCAGGGCTTTAATCATAATGGAGTATTGGATTTTGTCAAAGGCTTTTTGAGCATCTAAAGATATGATCATGTGGTTTTGTTCCTTTAGTTTGTTTATATGTGGATAATGTTTATGGTTTTTTGTATATTAAACCAGCCCTGCATTTCTGGGATGAAGCCTGGGTCTTGGTGGATGATATTTTTTATATATTCTTGTATACAGTTTGCTAAAATTTTGTTGAGAATTTTCGCATCAATATTCCTGAGGGAAATTGGTCTGCAGTTCTCCTTCTTTGTTGTGTCTTAGAGTGGCTTGGGTATTAGGGTAATTGTGGCCTCATAAAAGGAATTTGGCAATATTCCTTCAGTTTCTACTGTGTGAAATAATTTAAGAAGTAGTGGTAGTAATTCTTCTTTTAATGTCTTGTAGAATTCGGCACTGAAACCATCTGGAACTGGGCTATTATTTTTGGTGAGGCTTTTAATGACAGCTTCAATTTCCTTAAGGGTTATAGGCCTATTTAAGTAATTAATCTGATCTTCATTTAATTTTGGTAGATGTTACCTGTCCAGAAAGCTGTCCATTTCTTCTAGTTTTTCCATTTTTTTGTGGAATACAGAGTTTCAAAGTAAGATCTGATAATTCTCTGGATTTCCTGGGGGTCCATTGTTACGTCTCCGTTTTCATTTCTGATTTTCTTTATTTGTTTTATGATTAGTTTGGATAAGGGCTTATCTATCTTGTTGACTTTCTCAAAGAATCAAATCTTAGATTCACTGATTGTTTGTATTGTTCTTTTTGTTTCAATTGTATTGATTTCAGCTCTAAGTTTGATTATTTCCTGCCGTCTACTCCTTCTACGTGAGTTCGCTTCTAATTGTTCTAAGGCTTTCAGCTGCACTGTTAGGTCTCTAGTGTGGGATTTCTCTAGGTTTTTCATATAGGCATCTAGTGCTATGAATTTTCCTCTTAAGACTGCTCTCATTGTTTCCCACAAGTTTAGATATGTTGTGGATTCATTTTCATTAAATTCTAAGACGACTTTGATTTCTTTCTTAATTTCTTCCTTGACCTTGATGTGGTTCAGCTGAGTAATGTTTAGTTTGCATGAGTTGGTAGGCTTTCTTTGGGTTTTGATGTTGTTGAACTCTAACTTTAGGCCCTGGTAGTACGATATGTTACAAGGGATTATTTTCAATTTTTTGTATCTGTTAATATTTGTTTTTTTCCAATTATGTGGTCAATTTTGGAGAAAGTTCCATGAGGAGCTGAGAAATATATATATTCTTTGCATTTGGGTGGAAGCTTCTGTAGATATCTATTAAATTCATTTGCATCATAACCTCTTTTAGACTCTTTATTTCTCTGTTGAGTCTCTGTCTGTATTACCTATCCAGGAGTGAAAGTGGAGTATTGAAGTCTCCCACTATTAGGGTGTGTGAATTGATGTGTGATTTAAGCTTTAGCATTGTTTCTTTTATATAGGTAGGTGTCCTTATATTCTGGGCATAAATATTCAGGATTGAAATCTCCTCTTGACTCATCTTTCCTGTGATGAATAAGTAATGATCTTCATGGTCCCTTTTAATTGCTTTTAGCTTAAAGTTTATTTTGTTAGATGTTAGGATGGCAACCTCAGTTTGTTTCTTAGGACCATTTGATCGGAAAATCTTTTCCCAAACTTTACTCTGAGAGTGTGTCTGTCTTTGTGGTTGAAGTGTGTTTCTTGTAGGCAACAGAAGGATGGCTTCTGGTGTTGTATCCATCTTGTTAGTGTGTGTCGCTTTATAGGAGAGTTGAATCCATTGATATTAAAGGATATTAGTGACCATTGATTGATATTTCCTTCTATTTTTGGTGGTAACTTGATTGTATTTCCTTTCTCTTTAGTATTCTTCTGTGGGTTTTTTGATTTTTAGTGGTTTCATGGGTGTGTCTGGGGTCCTTAGGTTGGAGTTTTCCCTCTAATACTCTCTGTAGTGCTGGATTGGTAGATAGATATTCTTTCAGTCTGATTTTGTCATGAAATATCTTGTTCATTTCATCTATGTTGATTGATAATTTTGCAGGGTATTCTCATTTGGCAGCCATGCTCTTATAACATCTGTATAACTTCTGACCAAGCCTTTCTAGCTGTCATCGTTTCCATTGAATAGTCAGGTGTTATTCTGATGGGTCTGCCTTTTTAGGTAAGTTGGCCCTTTACTTTTGCAGCTCTTAAATTTTTTTCTTTGTTCTGTATGTTTTGTGGCTTGATTATTATGCAGCGTGCTGAATTTTTTATTGGGTCACATCTATCTGGTGTTCTGTAAGCTTCTTATATCTTTATAGGTGTTTCCTTCTTCAAGGTAGGAAAGTTTTCTTCTGTGATTTTATTGAATATGTTATCTGTGCCTTTTTGCTGGTATGCTTCTCCTTCTTCAATTCCTATTATTCTCAAGTTAGGTCTTTTTATGGTGTACCAGATTACCTGAACATTCTCTGTTATGGCTTTTTTGGTTTTAGTATTTCCTTTGACTGATATATCTATTTGAGCTACTGAGTCTTCCACTTCAGAGATTCTATCTTCCATCTCTTGAATTATGCTTGTATCTGTGATTCCAGCTTTTTTCTTCAGTTTTTTTATTTCCATCTTTGCCTCATTTTGTGTTTTTTTTAACACTTCTATTTCAGTTTTTAGTTTCTGGCATGTTTCTTTCATAGATTTTTTCATCTCTTCCAATTTTTTGGTTGTATTTTCTTCAATTTCTTTAAGGGAATTTTTTATATCTTCTTTGAGGCCTTCAATGATCATCATAAAAGTATTTTTGGTGTTGCTTCCTTCGGTTTCCTCTTCATTGCTCAGTTTAGTTCTTGTAGTTGTATGACCACTACTTTCTTCTGGAGTTACCTTGTTGTTCTTTATATTATTATATATATTTTTGCACTGGTGTCTGCCTATGGCTTCAGTGGTTCATGATTAGGTGGCTCTTGGTCAGTTGTGCCAAATGTGCTTGTGTTTCTCCTGTCACCTCTGAGCAAGGGGTATGATCAATGTCTGACTCTGCTGTGGGCAGGGGTCTGAATTTAAAGTCCTCAGTCCTTCTCTATTGGAGCAGTGGAGGCAGGGTGGCCGCACAAGTTCCCTTGTCTTAGCAGCAGCTGGGGGAACCCTGACAGCCAAAGTTTATCTCTGTCTGCTATGGAGTGTGTGGAGACATGCTCCACAGGCAGAACCTGATTCTGGAACCAGAACCCGAACAGAACACAGTTTTCCCTGCTAGGGATCAGAAATTGGTTTGTAATTCTCCTTCTTTGTTGTGTCTTTGATTTGCTTGGTGATTAGGGAAATTGTGGCCTCATAAAAGGAATTTGGCAATTTTTTCCTCAGTTTTTACTGTGTGAAATAGTTTGAGGAGTAATGATAGTAATTCTTATTTCAATGCCTGGTAGAATTCAGCACTAAAACTATCTGAACCTTGACTTTTTTTTTTTTTTTGGATGGCTTTTAAGGACAGCTCCAATTTCCTTAACGGTTATAGGTCTGTTTAGATAATTAATCTGTTCTTCATTCAATTTTGGTAAATGTTACCTATCCAAAAAGCTGTCCAATTCTTCTAGGCTTTCCATTTTTGTGGTATATAGATATTCTTTTTTTTTCTTTTTTTTTTTTTGATTAGTTGGTTTCTTTTTTTTCCTTCTTTATTTTGTATTTATCAAAAAAAAACAGTAAAAAGAATTTAAAATACAGAAGAGTTAACAATAACTATACAGAGGATAAGAATCATAAGCATGGCTTATCAAGGGTAGAAATACAAATAAGATTGCTACACATATATTTTCTTTGTGTTCAGCTTTCCCTGTATATCCTTATTCAAGGTCTCTTCCCCCTCCCAACACATCTGGTCATTTTTCTTCTCTGCAACTGCCCATCCCCTCCCTGGGCA
>PVIH01025964.1:0-19651 GCA_004025045.1 Sigmodon hispidus | reverse complement strand
AATTCACAGGCAAATGGATGGATTTGGAGAATATCCTCCTGAGCGAAGTCTCACAAACTCAGAGAGATAAGCAGGGGATGTACTCACTCACTAGTGGTCTCTAAACAAACAAACAAGAAAAAAAGTCAAACATGCCCAATCAGCAAACCACAACCACCGAACAGCTTGGGATCAGAAACACCCTGGACTGACCCTTCAAACCCCAGTCCAACTATAGGAACACCTGACTCACTCTTGAGGGAGGGGGGAAAGAACTGGATTTGGCCAGAAGTAGAGACTGATCTAAGCATTATTGGGTTCGTGGGACCATAGGACTGTCTGCTCCCTGCCCAGGGAGGGGATGGGCAGTTGCAGAGAAGAAAAATGATCAGATGTGTTGGGAGGGGGAAGAGACCTTGAATAAGGATATACAGGGATGGAAAAAAAATTCAGAGGGAAAGCTGAACACAAAGAAAATATATGTGTAGCAATCTTATTTGTATTTCTACCCTTGATAAGCCATGCTTATGATTCTTACCCTCTGTATAGTTATTGTTAACTCTTCTGCATTTTAAATTCTTTTTACTGTTTTTTTTTTGATAAATACAAAATAAAGAAGGAAGAAAAAAAAAGAAAGACAAATTTTACTAGTTACAGATACGCTAAAGTAAATAATTTTCATATAGACAAACTTCTGGAAGAGAAGAGTCTTATCTGAATTGACCACAGTATTAATGTATTTAAAACTATGTAAATGTTCCATGCTTACAGGTTAATAAACATTTATGATCTATCTAAAGATCAAATTCATGATAGGTATCAAAATCAATATTTAATAAAAAGCTTTTAAATATAACAACACAAGGTATACAATTCTATATATTGGTATTATTATCAGGTCCAAAGGGAACCTGGAGCAAATAGCTGTCTCATGGTGCCTATTAGCATATTAAAACACAGGCTCACTGAATCCCTGTGGCTCCTCTCATCTCTTTTCACTAAGACCCTTTCCAGGGTTCCAACTCATTGGCTTCCCTCTCTTCAGCTTCTCATGTCACTATCTCCCTGCCATGTTGGCCCTCTTGGTCTGTTTTTCCCCATCTCCTGGTTCTCCTTCTCCCCCATGGTCCAGTTAGCTCGGATGACCATGTTCAGGGAACTACTTTCTGTGCCTGTTTGGACTCTTCAAGATGCCTCTGGCTGTACTCTCCCTCATATGTATAATAAAACCCTCCTCTTTGGGGTAATCATGTCATCACTTTATACAATTATAACATATAGGTATGATTGACCTATAGAAAGTAAACTATGCCAGATACATCTAAGTCATAGATATAGAGTAGATCTATATATAATTTTTTTATTTTGTGTTTTGTAGTTGTCTCTATCATAAACACAAATGCTTTTAAAATTGACTTTTAATGCAAATTATCTTTCTACGAAAGTTTTTGAATTTCACTAATTTAGGAATAATTCCTCCAGTAGAAAACATTATTTAAAAGCCTAGTATTAAAGAATGACTTGTCCAAGAAAATGTTTACTGTGGAGTCATTTCTGAAAGTGAGTAGGCTCTTTTTTTTTTTAATATGAGCCACAGAGCTGAGCCTAAAAGGGACGTATCCCTGATTACTAGTTAAAACAGCAACTAATGACAAAGACAGGACCAAGGATGCTGATTGGCAATGGCTTTGTCATTCTCATGGCTTTGGGGTTACAGTTCATCATAGCGGAAAACAAGAACATGAGTCTTTGGAGGCACTTTACATTCAAAATACAGCCTGAAACTGTAAGGCCAGCACACCTCCCTACCCACATTGTTGTGGATGCCTGTTTTATCATAGCACCTGTTTAATTTTAAAAAATTAAACCAGAGCATATTAAAATTCTGGATTTATAAAGCATATCTTGACACTTACAGCCTTTGAAATAGCAGTTAGCCTTGCAGTGATAATGTGACTACTTGAACCTCCTTCCTCATAGCAAGAATTTGTTTATAATGGATCTAAGAACCTTGACAAAGCTTAAGTATAAAACCAAGCTGTTTTGAGAACTTTTTTCAACACCTTGGTATTTAAAGGTGCACTGAGGATATACATTCACTATTCCCATGTCTCTCTCATTATAGTTCTGCTAGGAAAGAAAATAACAGAAGCTGGACTGAGTGTTAGAAAGGAAATACCATGATGTAAGTTTTAGGCTTGGCTGTAAGTGAAAGTCACTTATAACCTCAATAGTTGTTGGAGACTGACCCAGGACTATTTAGAATTTCCTGCTTCTTGGATGAAGCATCCTTGGTTAATTACTAGCTTTGCAAAAACAGGCTTCTTGGAGTCCTTCAAGATAGGGCGTCCTTAGTTAGTTACAGAAGTGAGCTTCATGGAGTCTCCCATGATAAGGTGTTCTTGGCTAAACTGCAGGCCTTGCAAAAAACAGGATGTCCTTGGCCCTATCATACAATGTACGTTTAGGTAGGGCTTCAAACAGTAATCAGTCAGCTGCAGAATCATGGGACCAAAGAGATCCTGCCCACCTCAACTTCCTCTGATAATTTTCCACTCTCCTCCCTCTGCTCCCCCTCCCTGCCTGAAGCCTGCACTCTCCTCTCTCTGCTCCCCTCCCCATCTAAAGCATTGCTTTAAAAGCCTCAGCATTCATTCAATAAACGCAGCCTTGACGTGACTCAGACTGACTCTTGTCGTTCTTTATGCGCTTGGCTTCCTCTCTCTCTCACCCCCATTTGCTTCACAGGTGGTGCCCCCTCGAGACCCTCGAATAACTGGACCTGCTGGACAGGGACAAATAGTTCATAGATATATGTTATTGTGAATTAGGAAATAACTCAGTAGTCAATCTATATCCAGCTTTTGCAATTATCTCAGAAAAATGCAGTGATTTTAGAGAAATCAGGTAGCCTCCCTTACCCCAGCAGTTCTGAAAGTCTCCCATAATTGATTACCACATATGGTAACCCTCATCCTGCTTGCTACATCAATACAGGTTTCTAAATGTGAGAAGTACATTCCGGAGTAGTGGTAAGTGTGGCTTCTTCTGCCTTCATAACAAGGAGATGAAACTTTATCAATGGAATTTGCTGAGATACTCCACAGCTACTCCTCATGGTGGGTCTTACAATTTAGAAAAATACTAAGTTATGTTTACAAAAATAAAATAATAACTCTCGAATACCTAGACTATTGAAGTTCTGGTTATGGCCTTAGGAATTAAGTCATATAAATGGGTGAAATCACATAAGCCATTTTGATGTCTAAGACTTATTTTATCTTAGAAAATATTATGATTGCTCTGGCTCATAATATAGAGTAAGTATTGATCACATGCAAACTGTTTAACACAGAACCTGTCAAAAATAAAAAATAAAAACCATTGTTACTATAAAAAAAATCAACGAGAATTTCAAACAGCCTTTGTTTCTTTATGTGTATTTGTCACAGGCTAGCCTCTGGGGTAGAAATGATGTTTCTTGTTGCTTACAGATTTATTGAGGCAACCATGGAAGAAGTTGTCACACATCAAGTGTGAAGCATTATATGTGTCATAAAACAATCAATACCATATTGTTACCAAGCTTGTTTTAGATTTATTTAGGGTCATCGGCTTCCTAAAGGATTATGGGCTTGAAAACAGTGTCATTTGATTGCCTTGTCAGTGTGGTGGTGAAGACAATGGCCCAGTGATGTCTGCAGCTGGGTGAGATTGTGCTTCCTTAAAATTCGATGTAGCAGTGGAATGGAGGAAATGAAGTACTAAAAGAGGAAACCTTGAGAGTCACCTCATCACCTCAGTGTCAAATGTGTCCTTGTGTGTTGCAGAGATGGTTCAACAGTTTAGAGCCCTTGCTGCTCTTGCAGAGAATGGGAGTTTAGATCCCAGCTCTCACGATGAGTGACTTACAGCTAACTGCATGTAACTCAAGCTCCAGGCTATTGGATCCATCTTCTGGCCTCTACAGGTACCCATACTTTTATCATACATACACACAACAACAACAACGAATGAAAATGATTCTTTTAAAGTGCCTTTTTTTTCTTGGAATAGAGTCAAGGATGGTATATGTATATAAATTTATTTTCCTCTAATTTATTCTTAAAGGTCTTTTGATGAATGTTTTCTTCTATGAAGAAATGAAGGCAAAGAACATGGACAGAAGTTAGTTATTTTATGTAACATTTGTTTGGCTATACTGCAAAATGCATAGTTCTCAACCTCCAGGAGGAGGGCTCTTACACAGTGAGCCTGTCTTTTACTGCTATGCCACAAGTGACACAAAAACAATTAGCCTTTCTGTGAGCTTTCTGATCTTCTAACAACTGGGTGTCAGATCTCTCCATGTATAACCTCCCACTCACAATAAGATTATACATTAGACTCATTGTTATCTACTTTCCTGGAAGATTTCTGAATGCTTAACAGAATACATAAACTACAATAAGGCTTTTTGCCTATAATTGTTAATATTGTCATGATTGTACTATAATTCTCAACAGAAACAAAAGAGTTTATATCATCATCATCATAAGTGAAGGACACTGTAAATTATATGACAGACACTCCACTTATGGAACTATACATCCATTGCTGTAGATTCAGTATTATAGTAGTTGTCTAAAAGCAAATCTTAAAAAAAATACCTATTAGAATAAGTTTTCTCCAATTGTAGTGTAAATACTAGAGAGAAACGTGAGTTCACATTGTTGCCTTTTTATTTAAAATGTTCAAGTGTTAAGTATCTGGCTCCTGTTTTCTTCTTACTGTTGTTTTGGTGTTCTTATTTCTTACCCTATGTTTAGGAGAAATGTGTACAACAGTGAATGCTTGAAAACAAAAATGCTCCTTTTTTTGTCACTAACACATCCATTAATGGGAGACAATTTCTTTGTCTAATATTGAAAAAATAGTAATCAATGTAAAACTGTGGAATATAGAGGCTAATATACATCATAAATAAATCAATAGCTACATTGTTGAGGTGACTTAATATGCCAAGATACTTCACCATTATATGAGCAAAGGGGTCAAGATCATAATAAAGAAACCCACAGAAACAGCTGACCAGAGCTATTAGGAGCTCACTAACCCTGAAATGATAGCTGGAGAATCTACACGAAACTGACCTAAGTCCTCTAAATGTGGATGAGAAACAAATGGAGTGGGCAGTTTGTAGGGACTCTCACAGTGAGACCAGAATTTATTGATGGTGCATGAACTGGCTTCTTGGAGTCTGTTTTCTATAAGGACAACATTTCTAACGAGTCTGTATGACAGAGTAATCCCAAAGATCCTGAATGAGGCTCATTCCTATAAGCATTCTAATATCTTCTAACCTGTCAACTATGAATAAAATTAATAGTACATAAATATTATTATATAAAGTTGATGTATGTTATGCTCCATAAAATGGTAAGGGGAAAGAAGACCTTAATAGTATATATTATATTATCTATATACTTACATGTGCTGAGCACATGTATGGGGATTAGAAGGCACCTTGTAAGACTTTGTTCTCTCTGTCTACCATGGGAGTCCTGGGTACCAAACTCAGATTGTCTATCTTGGCAGCAAGTACCTTGTCCTCATTTAGCTTCTATTTCTGTGATAAACAACATGACCCAAAACAACTTGGGGAGGAAATATTTAATTCTACATTTGTCAGTCCATTATGAAAGGAAACCATGGTACGAATTTAAGACAAGGATCTGGGGGCAGGAGGTGAGGCAGACACCATGGAGGAGTGCTGTTTACTGGCTTGCTTTCCATGGCTTGCTCAGCCTACTTTCTTATACAATGTATCACATGAATCTTAAGTGGCATTATAATAAAAAACACAGAGACAGATATTGGGGAAAAGCAGAAGGACCAGAGAGACAGGAACAAGCCACAACCACTTCTCCCCAAGACAGTTCTTCACAAATCTTTAGATGGAATGCCTTTGAGTCCTCAGTGGAAAGAGAGGCAAACGGCTGAATTCCTGCTTCCTCCAGCCTTATTTCTTTCTATGTCCAGCTATATCACTTCCTGGCTCAACTTTTTTAGTGCTGGGACTAAAGGTGTGTGAGAATGTGTGTTCCTCAAGTGCTGAGGGCAGGGGCATGGGACCCAAGTGCTGGAATTAACAGTGTATACCATCACCTCCTGGCTCTGTTTGGCCTTGAACTCACAAAGATCCAGATGAATTTTTGCCTCTGTCTCTCAAGTGCTAGGATTAAAGTTGTGTGTCACCACTCCCTGACCTCTGTGGCTAACTCTGTGGCTGGTTTTGCCTTCTGATCTTCAGGGAAACTTTATTAGATATACTATATATCACCACAGGACCACCAGCCCAGGTATAGCACCATTCACAATGAGCTGGAACCTTCCAGCTCATTAAGAAAGTGCCCCCCAAATTTGTCCACAGATGGATATGATAAAATTTCTCAATTGAGCTTCCTTCTTTCCAGATTATTCTGTGTTGACAAAATACTAATCCACATATACCATTGCCTATCGAATTGTCTTTATAGCCTTATTATATGCCTTACAGATGGTATATTTATATATAAACATGGACATGTATTGGTAGAAACCCAACAAAAATATTCACAGTAATTGCAGTCCTTATTTATGTAACTGACCAAATGGCTGCAGCTAGTATTCTGTATTCCTCATTCCTTTGGGAAGCACAGGAAACTGGCCATGTTCAGTCATTGGCAGTGTAATACAATGGTCATTCTGGGAGGTTATGGGTCATTACTAGTCCTTCTTGCATTAACTGGTTGAGCTTGGTCATTGGGCATGAAGAGAGCGAGAAATTCTCTAAGAAGCCCATGTACTCCAGACATATTCCTTTTAGCTAAGGCGAGACAAACAAACATATAAAAAACCAAAACAGCAACAAAAATCTCTCCTGAGTCCTGGGATTAGTCATCTCATAGGTGCAGTAGCTCATTCTCTGTGTATGGGTTTACAAATGTAAGGAGCCCACAGTGACTCGATACTAGTCCCTCTCCTTCTCTGGTTCAATGGAACCATTGTAATATGCCCTGTCAAACACTTTCTGATTTGAAACTATAACTTCTATGCTAGTTGGGAATAAAAGGCACAGGGACAGGAAGAAGGAGGGTCACTATCCCTGTTTGTACCTCATTGAGCTATGGACACAGGAGAGAAATGGCACCTTCTAAGGACAGACAGTGACTCAAGGTATGTTATATAGCCTCCCAAAAACCTCTGGTCAGGCATGGAAAGGTACTACATTTAAAGTTTTGTAATATCAAGAAGATACATTATTCCATGATACAAGTTGTTTTATAATTGAAAACCAATAGTCATGTGAGTTCACAGTGAGAAAACAGTCATCACTGAGGCCAAGTTGTGAGGTCTAGAAGACTCCAGATCTGCTGTCACCTTGACCTTGAGCTTCTGCCAGGCAGACTTTTTAGATTTTGTTATGCAAGCCATGACATATTTTTATAAAAAATAAAAATGATATTTTAAAACATTAAGAGAAATTAATGGGGAGTTGTGGAGAAGAAAGAATGACCTGATGTGGTGGGAGGGGGAAGGGACCTTGAATAAGGATATACAAGGATAGAAAGTGTGACTTCTTTGTTCATAATAATAAAAATAATAGAAAGAAAAAGAAAAAAAGAGAAATTAATAATTCTGCCTACATTCACATAGGTGATTTTTTTAAATGTCTCAACTTTGTTTTTAAACACTAGTTAAGAGAGTGCCTGGGTGTCATGTATACAAACTAGATGTTAAAGTCTTCTGCAGTGTTTGACCATGCTTGTACTCTAGGTCATCAATAATTAGTAATAACTTTGTCAATCAGCTTCCTCAATGATTTTCTAACATTAATATCAAGGAGATACCTAGCTGTAGGTAAAAAATTGTCATGCCTTTGAAAGGAAGAAAACCAGGGGCAATGTTTTAAATGATTTTTATTTTTAATTACATGTATATGTGTATGAGTGTATGCATGTGAGTAGACTGTTTTTGGAGAGGAGAAAAGGACAATAGATTTCCCTGAGATGATGTTTCAGGTAATTGTGTGACACCCAAGTGGTTGCTAAAACCCAAACTGAATCCTCTGCAAGAGCACTTTATGCTCATAACTGCTGAAACATCATCTTGCTAGTCCCATGGGAAAACTAATTTTCGAATAAAAATATTTTGAGAATTCTTTTTAGAAAAAAATTTCTTAGAGAGGTAAATTCTGAGAAACATCAGTGATTCTGTTGTTGAAACTGCCTTGTGTGCAAAGAGTGAGGTTTACCACTAGCCAAGATGAAAATGGGAGGCCAGGATAGGCACTGTGATTCTGGCCCATTTGAGGAGGAAGGGGTTAAGTTTCATCTTTGGCCAGAGATACTTTTCCCTGCACTCTGCCAGCTAAGGAAAGGTTGGAGTTGGAAATTTTTGGCAAATGTTTCTTTGGCAAAGCCTTTAGCAGTAATGGCTACAGCTGTAATTTACTCAAAACAAAGAGAACAATTAAAGAGGAAGAGAAGCACATTTAGTTAACAGTCAAGGTGTGAGGAACAATGGCTTGTGATGGAAAAGAGAGCACTAAAAGGCCTATATGTATGGGGGGCGGAGTTAAACCAGAGGACTTCCTTCCGGTGTCCTGCTCTATCATTTTCTGCCTCATTCTGTTGAATGAGTGTCTCATTTGACCAGAAAATAGGCTGGTGGCCACCAGGTCTCAGCACTCCTGTTCTCTCTCCCAGCATTGCTGGGTGCTGGAGTTATAGACATAGCTGGATTTTTAAGGCAGGGGGCAGAGGGTTGGAAATTTAAACTCAGGCCCTCATGTTTTGTACCTCTACCCATTTTCCAATCCTAGGAGTAAAATTTTATATCAGGACAACATTAACGAACTAGTATTCTCTTGTAAATTACTCTATAACATATAAAACTGTGTATAGATCTTCTTCCTATATACTGGATATTAGTAATCTATTAGTGAGCGGCCTTCTACCTGTGTATGTAATTCAAAACAAGTCAAAATTTGTTTTAAAAATATGAAGAAATAATAACTTTGTGTTGCAGTCCTGTTCATGTGTTTTGTCAGGACACTCATTAATTTTTATCTTTATAATGTTACTTTGCACAAAACTTTAATGAAGACCAGAGGCATGGCACTTCCTCTGTGTACCTTAGAACTCTGTATAGTGTCTATCTGTCCATCTTGGAGGTAAAGAAGGACTCTGACACCCAATGTCTGTATGCTGTTAGTGGAGGTCTTAGGTAATATACAGTATGTTAAGAAGTCAAAAGAAGAAAGATGATTCATTTCAAACTCTATTTAGCTGAGGAGGTAATGTGTAGAAAGAGGATATGAATTTTCTCTATGTCCAAATTTGCTTTCAAATACTTGAGACCAAGATACAGTAGATAATCTGTAAGATTTATTCTAAAATGAAAGCCTTTTGTGGGAAATTTATTTGAACTTCCAAGACAGTGACAGAAGAGCATTTCAAGCAATCTCTGAGAAATGAAGAGTACAAAATGTTGTGTTACTCCACAGGGCACCGACAGGAAAGCCTAGCTGTGACCCAGCAAACAAGTTCTTTGAAAAATCAGGCCCTGCATTTGTTTTTCCCCATGGTTTCCTGAAGCATTTAGAATTCTGTGTTATGACTGACATCATGAGTTTCTCAGATAGGAAAGATTATAATATTCCCTTTTTTCAGGAGAATTTTATTATTATTTTTCACTGTATAAAACTGGATAAGTCACCATAAGATCTTCTAGTATTTGTAACATCTTTGCATGGGAGGAGAAAAATCCTAACTTATAAGTGGAGCATGTGGTGATTGTCATCACATATTTCTGAAGGAAATCTCAGAGAATCTCACCTGCTAGAAAAAGAATCTGAGCAAAACCTTCTGGGAAAAAAGAAATGCAGCTATTAAGTTCAGTCTTAAAGTGTGGAAGTGGATAATTATAGTTCTTTCATTGCATTTTCTATTTTAGCACTTTACAGTTCACCAAAGAATGCAAATTATGCCATCAAGCCTTCTTGAGTTCTTTATGTACTTTATGTTTTGTGATATAATAATTAAACAAGAAGTTCACCCTCAAAACCTATTGCTTTTAAACATGATTTACCCTTTATTTTCATGTTGAAATTTGGCTTCCATTAGGCAGGATGCTTTATAAGAGGATAGAAATGTATATGTGCATTCAATAACAAGAGAAAAATATGTAAAAGGAAACATCAAGACAAAGGAGGAAAGAACAAGTGTTTTCCCTTTTGTCTGTCACTTTGCTGTCTGTTGACATTAAATCGTTTATGAAAAAGTGACTCAAGCGACATTTTCTTAGTTTGATAACAGTTAATTCTTTTGAATAAAATCTCATTTTTTATCCGTGCATATCCTTGTTCAATCTCATTTCCCCATCTTGCCTCTTCCAGGCACTCTCTCTTCTCCGCATCTCCTTATCTCCTCCCCAGCAAGGACATAAGGTCCCAAGGTCCCAATATTGCTTAGTTCAGCCAACTCTCCAAGCAAATCCACTTTTCTCCCCCCAACATCGAGACTGAGTCAGGTGTTCCTCTAGGGGGCGTGGGATCCAAGGTGTCAGTCCAAGGTGTTTCTGATTCCAAGCTGTTCAGTGATTGTGGTTTGAAGCTTGGACATGCTTTGCTTTTTGCTTTTTTTGTTTAGAGTCCACTAATGAGTGAGTCTATCCCCTGCTTATCTTTCTGGGTTTGTGATACCTCGCTCAGGAGGATATTCTCAAAATCCATCCATTTGCCTGCAAAGTTTACGATATCATTTTTTCTTCCTGCTGAGTAGTACTCCATTGTGTAGATGTGCCACAGTTTGTTAATCCATTCTTCAGTTGAGGGGCATCTAGGTTGTTTCTAGGATCTTGCTATTACAATAATGCTGCTATGAACATAGTCAAGCTAATGCTTTTGGAGTGCGATTGTGCATCTTTAAGGTATATGCTCAGTAGTGGTATTGCTGGATCCTTGGGGAGATGGCTTCTCAGTTTTCTGAGAAACTACCATACTGAATTCCAGAGTGGCTGAACAAGCTTACAATCCCAGCAACAATGGAGGAGTGTTCCCCTTGTTCTGCCACTTCTCCAGCATAGGCTGTCATCTGTGTCTTTAATCTTAGCCATTCTGATAGGTGTCAGGTGGTATCTCAAAGTTGTTTTGATTTGCAATTTCTCTGATGGTGAAAGATGATGAGCACTTTTTCAGGTGCCTTTCAGCCATTCATAATTCTTCTGCTGAGAATTCCCTTTTTAGTTCTGAACCCCATTTTTTAATTCGGTTATTTAAGGCTTTTGGGCTCTAATTTCTTGAGTTCTCTACATATTTTAGAGATCAGTCCTCTATCACTTGTCGGGTTGGTGAAATCTTTTCCCATCTGCAGTCTGTCATTTTGTCCTATTGACAATATCCTTACAGAAGCCTCTCAGTTTCAGGAGGTCCCACTTACTGACTGTTGTCCTTAGCATCTGTGCTATGAACTGAAAAATGGAGAGAAAGATCTGTAGGTCCCTTCTTGGGCAGGCTGAGCTATGCATTAAGTCTAAGTACAAGCATATAGACATACCATAATATTCAGGCTTTGATGTGCAGCTGACCCCCCAGTAGTGAGAAATGGCATCACTGGACTGTTAATCATGGAGTCTGACACATTGCCACTTCTTCATCTTGTATTTGAACTGGTACACATCCATCCCATATATAAACTACTCTTCCTGAGTTCTGGTTCTATTCAGTGGAGGTTGTGGGTTCAAACAAATGTTTAATTTTCTACTCACCCATAAAGCTAAATATGGTAAACACTAGTCATTGAACTGTGGCAATTCCTGGCTAAGAAATTGCAAACAAAGCCATGTACTAAAGTTCCTTTCCTAGATGCCAAGTTCAGTAAGTGCACTGTGTGTTTTCTCAGTGGTTCACTTTATTTATATCCATCCTCACCTTTTTATAGTCCTTCATCTTCTTTTAAAAAATATTTTATTTTATTTTTTAATGTAAGGGGGTACCTTGCCTTCATATATAAATATACCCAATGTATGTAATAACCAAAGAGACCAGAAGAGGGCATTGGATCCCTTGGAACTGGAGTTACAGTTGATTTTGAGCCACCATGTGGGTGCTGGAAACCAAATCCAGATCTTCTGGAAAAATAGCCAATATTTTAATTGCGTAGCTATCTCCCAGAGCCCATTCTCTCATTTTCTTAGCAAAATGCTGCTTACTTTCCTAATCCTATGTAACTTCTTTATTTATATTATACTTTAGCAAGTCCTATCTGTTATTCACTGTTGGCCAGTAGTTAAGATTTCAGTCATCTCCTGTCTAGGTTTCAGCAATAAATGCCTAATGGATGTCCCAGGTTCCCATTCAAAGCCTCTGTTTAGTTTGTCAGATATCGGCTGGTTTCTTATTTTCTCTGTACCTGTTAAGTAGCACAGCTTGAAGTTGAGAATATGAGACCAAGAATTAGAGAGTAATTATTGTTATTATAACTCTTTTATTCTCAGGATGATATACACAAGCAAAATCAAGCATGAAGGAGACACATCATCACACATAAACCCAGCGATGTATTGACATGTGGGGATAGAAGAAAGAGTAATTTTTGGAGAAAGCAAGACATTTCAAAGATCAGGTATAAGTAGGTAAGATATAAGCATTAAAGGAGTCTAAAAAGGAGAGGAAATGGTTTATCAAGCCAAAGAAATTCAAGAAAATTTTCAAAACAAAATGAATTCAAAATTCAGCAAGGAAGTCTGTGTGCTGAAATGTCAAGGAAAAGAGGTGAGACATAGAAGGTCATGCAAGACAGTAGTTTTCAGCTGGGGACTTCAGCAGAATGTCTAAGACAAATTCAGATCTGGGCATTGGTTAGGCAGTTAATTTCGCAACACTTGACTCCTAAATACATTCTTTTCTAATACTGTGGAAATGTCCTTCCTTTTAAAAAAGTCACGCTTAATTTCTAGTTTTTCCTTCCCTTCCCCCATTTAAAGTGACAGGCCTACCTTTTACACCTCTGAAATTTGAATATGGTGTATTAATTATCTAAGGTGCAATGGTAACTAAACAAGGAGAGATATATTTTATTTTGCATACATAGACTGTATGGCAGATCATACTTGGAATTCTAGCACTCAGGAAGCAGAGGCAAGAGGATCACGATCAGTCTGAGGACAGTCTGACTGAGGAGGTCAAAAATGGAAGGAAAATTTCAGAAGAATAAAAATCCATCTGCGTGGACATTTACTATAAAGATTTCCAGCATGTAGCAGCCACATGGTGAACCCAATATGGAGCTGATTGAGATAAAAATTTCTGGCATGTAGTGGCCATAAGTTAAAGCCAACAAGGTGCCAGCAAAACATGCCACTTTTGGGTAGCATGCCCTTAGGTGTGGCTAAGTAAATTCATGCCCACCCATTCTCTTAAAAAGAGATGCCATGTGACAGTCTTTCTCTCTCTTTCTCTTCTGCTTCTCTGCCCTGTACTCAACTGGCAACTCTCCTAAATAAACTCTAGTATGGCCCTAGTAGTGTGTGTGTGTGTGTGTCTGATCTTACGTGCAAAACCAATGTATACCAGCCTCAGTCAAGGCTAACTGAATCATGTTTTGCCCCCCCACCCCCTTTATTAAAAAAAAATTCTGAGATACATTGGTTTTTATCCTCCAAAACCACCCTCTTTCAGTCAATTCTTCTGATTTTTTTTAGTGGATTTTACGGTTTCAGAGATTATGTCCAAGACAGATGCATGTTTAAGCTTATTCAAATAACATTTAAAAATGATGCTGTGAATCTAACAGTCATATACTGTTGTATACATATGCATATGTAGGCACATAAATATGTGTGCATCTCTTTAAATTTGTTTGCCATCATATCTGAAACCCTGCTATGAGGTGTACACCACATATAGGCCAATCAGGATAGAGAAAAGCATGGAATAGAGTTGGTGCGAAGGTGTCCTGGGCTCACAATCATGAGATAGTCTGTTTTATATCTGAAACTCTAAGGCCTTCTCAGGAAGGTGCCAGTAGGGTGTTGGAGGCCAATGATAACTACTAGTGAAGTGATTAGGTGCTTTAAATGATACATCTAGGATAAACCATTCGAATATGAACACGGGTTATTATCTGCTGGTATTCACATTTATACTCTAGACTTTCTCCGTCTGCTGTTCTTTCTTATTTACTTATTTCCCTCTATTCCAGCAGCTTTCAAATTTCCTAAAGCTGTGACACTTTAATGCAGCTCCTTATTATTATTATTATTTACCCCCAATTCTAAAATTATTTTTATTGCTACTTCATTGCTGCAATTTTGCTACCATTATGAAATTGTAATGTAAATATCTGTGTTTTTCTCAGTCTTTGGTGACACTTGAGAGGGGTTATTTAACTCCCCAGAGTGGTCATGACCTACAGGTTGAAAACCACTGATCTGTGCCATGCGTATTCTGTTTTTTCTGCAGTAATAAAACCCATACACACTAAGTCTTTTGCAAAAATATTATCTTTAGCTGAGTTCTGCTAATTGTTCAAAATTGCTAAACAAAGTCTAGCCAGACCTAATAATTCATCCCTAGGTTTCTGCTTTCTAATTCATCACCTTGGTCCTGCCTTTGTTTTCTGCATATCAATCAATATCTTTCCCACTGCAGAGCCTTTTCAGGTGATGTTTTAGTCTTTTCCAGCCTACTCTTTTTCTTCTGGTCCCTTGGGTCTTACTCTGTGGTTCTCCAGTTGTCTTTCTCCATCCTCTTAGTTTTAAATACATGTTGTAGGTTACTTTTAGTGACCCTACTAAGCCCCAAATATACATCTGGTAATGTAGTTTCATTGCACCCTTACAGAGCAAATTGTGCTCCTCTGAGCAAAGATATGTTGAAGTCCTAACCTCTAATTTCTTGGGATGGATTTATTGCAGCAAGTGACCGAGTTGACTGTGGTCCTTAAAAGCAGGTTGTCATACTGAATTACTAGTGCTCTTGTTACAGGGAAAGTTAAAAACAAAGGGGCTTACAGAGGATGGGTGGTGTGAAGACAAACAGAAAACGGTCTTGTGCTGGAGAGATGCACCTGTAAGACAAAAAAAATGAGCATCACAAATGAAGTCCTAAAATTGAGGAGAGGAAGGGGTCCCTTCTTCAGAGTCATTAGCAGGGATTATCTCCCCCATGAGCTTTGATCTCAGGCTTCTGCCTTTCTGGACTCCAGTTGCTATGTGATTGTTGTCTCAAGCCAGCCCATTCTTGATACTTTAAAAGGCAACCATAGGAACTAATACACACATTAAATTGAGTTGCATTCATTACATATTGCTAGATGTCTGTTCCTCATTAGATGTTTGGCTTTGCCAAGGCTGTGCATGGCTGCTTCATTAACCACTAGTGTTTCCAGTAGCACTGAAAAATTTCTAGAACCTATTAGTGGAGGAATATTTGTGGAACTAATAAATTATTGAATGACTATGCACGAATGGTGATATTTTAATGGGAAGTGCTTCTGAAGATTTAAAATTCCATATTTATTCAAGCAAATCCCGCAAGACAAATGACACTTAAATCTTAAAACCAGTCACTACAATACTTCAAGTAAGAAGAGAAAATCTTGGTGTATAATTAACTTAAAAAGCACTGATTGGTCATAAAATTGCAAGCTTTGGTTTGATTGTCTAAAAGTGAGACACTACTACTCTTTTGATCTTTGGAAAAATTTCACTGTAATGTTTTAGAGTTTAAAAAGTATAATCATTTTACTCTCCATGACTTACATTAAGAGAATATAAATGGGAAACGTGGGTAGTCCACATTTTCTTTTGAGTATATTTAATTATAAGCTTAAATGATTATATAAGTAGACAAACATAAACAGGTGTTCATCCTAATAGAACACTAACTAGTAAGCATATGAAGAATAACAACTATATTTTGCAGCCTGGAGGAATTATGATCAATGCAAAAATAAGAGTGTAGAAGGTTAGTTAGTGTTAAGTGTTAATTTGACACAACATTGAATCACCTGAAGTCTCATTATCTGTATCAGGCTGGCCTATGGATATATCTGTGAGGGATTATCTTATGTTAATTATATTAATTTATCTGGGAAGACCTGCTTACTATAGGAAGCACAATTGCCTAGGCAAGGGATCCTGAACTCCATTAGAGTGGAGAAAGTGAGATAACCACACATGTGCATTAATTTATTCCTCTCTGTTCTTCACTGTGGATTACTGTCACTTGTTATTTCCGGTATCCAACTCTATAAATTCTATGCTATGATGGCAAGTGTGCACTAAAGTAAATTCCTTCTCTATTAAGTTAATTTTGTTATATAATTTAGTTGCAGCAATGGAAAATTAAAACGGGATAAACAGAGTTGGCTTACTGCTGGACTAAATTTTATAACTCATAGTTTTCCACTAATCACTGTGCACATTTAAATATCACACATGTATATATGCTACATACCCATGTACCTATTGTAAGCATTACTGGCACTCTACGTGGTTGAGCCAACGCGGCTCTGGCAGGATGCACCTCATAAGGATGCACACCCCTGGGTGTGGCTGTGTAAGCCCATGCACACCCTTTCTCTTAAAAAGAGACACCATGTTACTACGGTCTCTCGCTCCTCTTCTCTTGCTTCTCTGCTCCTGTACCTACCTGGGAACTCTCTTAAATAAACCCTCGTGTGGCCTTGGTAGTGTGAGTGTGTGTCTGTGTATCTCTTCTCACCCGCAAAACCAACACTTATAGGTAAGGTTAAATAATACTTTTTGTATGTATGTATGTATATGTATATGTGTATATATACATATACATACCTGCATTTGTGGATACATAGAAGTGCATCACATTTGGAACCTTTTATTTGCTTGTTTACTGAAACAGTCTCATTCCATAGTTCAGACTCATCAAGAATACATGATTCTTCTCCATCAGTCTTCCAAGTCTGGAATCATAGGCTGGTTTAATTTTGTTTTTTACTTCAATATACTTTGAGAAACTTTTAGCTTGCAGAGTCTATTCAATGAGGGGATGGATATATTTAGTATCTTACAAGGGAAACTCAATGTAGAACTTAATGCTAGTTTTGGAAAGTCAAAATAAGTTAATTCTGAAGGGAAATGGATCAGCATGTAGAAGCAGTGGCCATGGAAGCTGAACAATCTGAGTGTGACCCTCAGGGCCCTTATTGGTGGTAATGAGAGAGGTGATTCCCCAAAGCTGTTCTCTGACCTGTATATACATTCTGTGGTACAGATCCACCCCTGCCACATCACCCACACAATGAAAATATCATGCCCAACATATTTTTAAAGTGCATATGGGGGGATTCAAAGTCAAATCATACAAGTGTTATCATTCACTGAGCTACCTCCACCTATGAGTTTTGTAGCTATGACTATATCATCACCCAGCAATGATATGTTTCCATTTTGGAATATGAAACAATCTACATGATTTCCTCATTTTAGAAGATGCCTGTGCCATGTAAGTCAGGCTTTCCAAAGAATAAACTATAAATCTTCATATTATCCTATTTTTAAAATGTTTAAACTGTATTGTTTAAAGTTTATATATAGACTTTTACATATTTTATATAACAGCACAGCAATTATTAGTAGTCTTTTTATAGCATAGATAATGAAAAATCAACATGAATATAGCTCAACTGATAAAGTGCTTGCCCAGTATGATGAAGCTCTGGGTTAAATTCTCAGGACTCCATAAAATGGACATGGAGACTAATGCCTGAAATCTCAGAGCCTGAAATGTAAATGTAGGAGGATCAGAAATATGAGGCAATCCTGGGTTACACAGTGAGTTCAAGGGTATTCTGGGCTATGTGTAGACTTCATCTAAAAAAAAAAATACTACACTATAACAAAAAGCATTACACTCATTACACTCATGCTCACAGAACTGTGAATGAAATACCAGAACATAAACCAAGGCATGACTCTAAAGCACATTTAATTCAGATTTCATGTGCATCATTTAATGTATACTCTTAGGGTATTCTTTCCTACCCATGATGTTAAATCACTATTTAACATTTGTTTTTGGACAGGAAGCATCAACATCACCTGGAGGGTTGTCACAAATATTACACTCAGAAGAAGTAAATAAAAATCCCCAAACTAATAAGATGCCCAGGTAACTTTGCTATATGTCAACATTTGAGGACCAATGGTAAAGGTGAAATTTGCAAAACCTGAATCATCTAATCCATTCTTTGCCAATTAGGTCAACTTGGAAATAATTATTCTTTTTGAGCTCTTTTTCTCTCAGAAATGACAGATGAAAATGTCAATAATAAGGAAACCACCAGCAACCTGAATGACATGCCATAGGGATGCAATGACTGTAGAAATCGTCTCTAAAAGTTCCACCTCATTTATGCTTCTGATTGGCTGTGCAATCTGAAAAGTAGTTCCTGGATCTCAGAACAGCAGGTTAAACCACATACCAATAGTTTCTTCTATCTTGTCCACATACAGACATTAGAGGCATCAAGAGTCTTCAGAATGGGCTGTAGACCAGACAGACAAAGAAAATCCCAAGTTTTACAAGCTTAAGATAAAGATACCACTTAAAAGTAGAATAGACTGATTTAAGGAGGGTAGGGTAATGCGTAGATTCTGAGCTTTTAGGTTTTATTGACCAAAAGCAAGAAAACAAAGAAAGAAAAAGAAAAAGAAAAATATGAGACTTCTATGGAATTAGTTCCCAGGAAAGTAGACAATAAAGATGGGGTCATAGTTGGCAGTCTAGAAATTCTTCAAAAGCTAATAGTTTAAGTGAAAAGACAGAAAAAAATAAGCCAATGCATTTATTCATTGACAGATAGATGGAAGGACTTTGTACTTAGCTGTTGCAGTTTATTTGGTTTTTGGTCGATTCAATGAGGCACACGTAAATTAGGGAGGATAATTTGTTTCACTACTATCATTTTAGGAATCAGTGTGATACTCACTTGCCCACATCCTCAGAGACACAATCATAGCAATTTTCCAAATATCTGAGCACACTATGGTCTTTTCAGAGAGGCCTATGAGTACTTAGTTTTGTTTTTCCAGGTAAACATACTACAATTCTCATTGTATTCTAGAATCAGTGTATCTAAAGCGTTAAAAGAGAAAAATTTCGCCCGGGACCGGGTGCTCTCTGTGGAGTCCCAGCGCACTCTGGAGCAGGGGCAGCTGAACTCTGCCCCTGGCCACACCCACAGCTCCTGCTGAGGGAATCTGCACGGCTCCCCACTACGACCTCAAACTGAGCGAACTGAGTGAACCAACTGCAGGGGTCTCTGAGGGGCAGATTCGGACCCTGACCAGAGGTGAGGAGGGATCGGCAGGCCGCAGCGCCTGTATCCTGCCCTGGGAGGGAGAGTTGAGCTCCCATTGCTTCCGGTTCTGCTCCCGGGACCGGGTGCTCTCTGCAGAGTCCCAGTGCACTCTGGAGCAGGGGCAGCTGAACTCTGCCCCTGGCCACACCCACAGCTCCTGCTGAGGGAATTTGCACGGCTACCCACCACAACCTCGAACTGAGCGAACCAACAACTGCAGGGGTCTCTGAAAGACAGAATCAAACCCTGACCAGAGAGGTGACAGGAGACACACAAACCCAAGTGCCACAACTGACCAGGACCCA
>PVIH01025963.1:0-19652 GCA_004025045.1 Sigmodon hispidus | reverse complement strand
GAATGGATTAACAAACTGTGGTACATCTACACAATGGAATACTACGCAGCAGCAAGGAAAAATGATATCCTAAAATTCACAGGCAAATGGATGGATTTGGAGAATATCCTCCTGAGCGAGGTATCACAAACTCAGAGAGATAAGCAGGGGATGTACTCACTCACTAGTGGTCTATAAACAAACAAACAAGAAAAAAAAAAAGCCAAACATGCCCAAGCGGCAAACCACAACCACGGAACAGTTTGGGATCAGAAACACCCTGGACTGACCCTTTGGATCCCACTCTACCTAGAGGAACACCTGACTCACTCTTGAGGGAGGGGGGAAAGAACTGGATTTGGCCAGAAGTGGAGACTGATCTAAGCATTACTGGGTCAGTGGGACCATAGGACTGCCTGCTCCCTGCCCAGGGAGGGGATGGGGAGTTGCAGAGGAAAAAAATGACCAGATGTGTTGGGAGGGGGAAGAGACCTTGAATAAGGATATACAGGGATGGAAAAAAAAAAACTCAGAGGGAAAGCTGAACACAAAGAAAATATAGGTGTAGCAATCTTATTTGTATTTCTTCCCTTGATAAGCCATGCTTATCATTCTTATCCTCTGTATAGTTATTGTTAACTCTTCCACATTTTAAATTCTTTTTACTGTGTTTTTTTTTGATAAATACAAAATAAAGAAGGAAGAAAAAAAAAAGAAAGATAATACTCAAACCCAGTTTTTATTGGGGACTATGGGCCATTAGCCACGTGGTCAGTCAGATGAATGGACATGGATTCAATTAAGATAAAAGAACTAGCTAACAATGTGCCTAAGACATAAGTCAAACAAAATAAAATTAATATAAAAATTTTAGTCATTCTTAGGGAAGAAAAGCTGCCATGAGCGGGTCAGACCTATGACCCAGATGGGATCAAAAACCTTTTACAACAATTGGTATATTAGTCAGGGCTCTCTAGAGAAGAATATATATACTGTCACACAAATATGAGACCCAGGTTCATTCTCTAGAATCCATGTTAAAAGCCCGAGGTGGTGACATATGGCTGTAATTCCATTGATCCTACATAGAAATGGGAGGTGGAAATGAGGGAAGTGCATCACCCAGCTTTTGTGGAAACACAGCATGGCAGAAACAGCAAGAGAAAACCTGCACTAAATACAAGTTGTGGGGCTGGAGACATGGCTCTGTCTAAGAACACTGGCTAGACCCCCCCCCCACTGAACCCAGGTTTGCTTCCTAGCACCTATATAGTTGCTCACAATCACCTGTACTCAGTTCTAGAGATCTAACATCATCCTTTGGACTTCTTGGGCACCAGACACACGTGTTATATACATACATACATGCAAGTGAAATACATACAAGTAAAAATTTTAAAAATTAATGTGGGAGGAGAAAATGGATTACCAAAAGTTGTCCTTTGATACTATATAATTGCTGTGGCATGCATACACCTTCCCATTGGACCTCACTCTTAATAATAGCAACAACAATAGTAATAGTAATAATAACAACAATGCAACATACAAATATTCAGGCACGAGTCTATTTAAAACACTAGAGGTCAGTTCCAAGACTTCTGTGATTTCTGCTTGCATCTGGGTATACATCACACTACTATGGATCAAATAAAAATAAAGATAAAAATACATATGCATAGACAAAGTTAGGTTCTAAGGCTGCCATTTTCAACAATGTTTCCAAATTCTGGAGTGGCAGGAATGGAGTAAGGATGTGAGATGATGGACTGAAGTGTGTGAAGCTAATCTTGTAGGTCCCAGGAGCTCAGAAGGATTTCTAAAGTAAAGGAAGCAATCTCAATGTTTTGATTTCTAACTTAAAGGCTTCCAAAACTAGAATTTCTATAACCCTCAGTTTCTTCTTCTTTGATTTTCATTCTTTAATGAGATGCAAAGCTGCTGAAATATTTGAGCAAAGATGAAACAAATCTTGACTTACCTTACAACATCACTCTGGCATAACCCAAGCAGTGTTTATATCTTTCACATGAGGAACATGATATTTTACATAAAGTTTATTAAAGAAGTTAAAAGGAAAATCGAATCTGCCAAGTTCATTTCTTTATACCCTTATCTCTGGATTTTCCAGATGTGTGCTCTGGTATTAATAGGGGTACATATACCAATGACAGACTGACTAGTGAAGCCATCATATGGAGTCCTATTGCTCCATTTCTTAGTTCTTGGTTCTCACTTTTAATAGAGGCTAACTGTTCTGGAAGAGAGCACAATTACACAGGCTGTGCTCAGTTACCTTTAATTAGACTGCCAAAGTGTCAGGTGACTCAGAGTGAAGTCATACAGGATAAAGGAGGAAACTCCAATATTACAGCTTCAATTAAATAAAATCTTAGCTATTCATGCTTAGTTTGGGAAATGATGATTTTTTTTTTATTGTTAGACTCAATTTGAAATCTGAATAGAAAATTATTTCAGTGTCCAGATACCTACTTTTTGGGAAAGATTTTAAGAATTTTGCATTCCTCTGTATTTGGAGAATGTATTAACATGGAAAATAAAATATATGTGTTCCCTAAAGTTTGGTATAGGGTATGGCAATGGTTTCCTTGAACTACTATATAAGAAAATTTTCTTTTGGGAACTTAATTTTTCATTGTGTTTTACTATTTTCTCAAACTATAATATTTTATTTATTTTTTCATTCCCTCCCATTTTGTATTAACTTTTTGCCATCTGATAATTTAACACATATATTGAACCATATTCTACTGGAGTTACTGGAGTTTAGGAATCACCATGTGAGCACTGGGAACCAAGCACAGGACGTCTGCAAGAACAGCTAGTGCTCTTAACCACTGAGCCATCTCTCCATACCTGGAGAAAGAAATTGGAAAATCAGGAACACTTAATAATTTCAAGATGGCTTTCAAAAACATACTGTTGTAGAGTATTATTTTAAGATGGGTTACATTTGTTTATGCTATGAAACATTTGTTTAATGATTGTATTCTTTTATGTTGCATTTGTCTAACTCTGTGAAGCTGCATTACTTTGCCTGCCTAAAACATCCAATTCGTCTAATAGGGAGCTGAATGGCCAATGACAAGTCAGGAGAAAGCGTAGGCATGACTGGCAGACAGAGAATAAGTAGAAGAAGGAAAAAGAGAGAAAAGGATCTAGGAGGGAGAGAAGGGGGAGGACTCCAGGGTTCAGCCACCCAGCTACAAACAAGCCATGGAGCAAGAAGTAAAAAAGATATATGGGGTAAAGATAAACGCCCAGAGGCAAAAGGTAGATGGGATAATTTAAGTTAAGTAAAGTTGGCTAGAAATAAACCAAGCTGGGTCCGGTATACACAAGAAAGAATCAATCTCTGTGTATAATTTGGGATTTAGGTGTCTGGCCCCCAAGAGAACAAAGAACAGAGAGTGAAAAGAGTAAAAGCAAAGAGTAAAAACAACCAACTACAACATGCTGCCAATTTCCTGTGAACCTGCAAACAACAGTCTAACAGAGCCCAAAGACTAGAGATGGGGTTTGCAAAATTGCTGACCTTGTTAGAAAAAAACCAAAGGGATAAAATGGAACTAAATCTCTTTCAAAAATATTGAAAACAAATGGGTGCAGCAGGATGCAGGGCTGCTAAGGAAAAGGGATGGAGAAATCCACATGGGCTCAAGTGTCTTAAGAAGAATCTGCTTTGAGCACGCTCAGTCTGACAAGAGGAACATGCTTTGGGCAGCTGATGTAATGAGGACCCACTTCATTAGAAAATGATTTAGTAGGCTGATGGAGTTTCTACATGCCAGTAACCAGAACCCAGTGTCCTCCAGCATGCCTGCTGCTATCTGTACTAAAATACCTACAAAGTTAATTTCCTATGGAAGCTACTACTGTATCCAGGTCTGCAGCTAGGCTCTGACTTTAGCCCCTAAACACCTCTATCTAATTAAAAATTTAAATAGAATTGTTGATGTCCCAAAAGACTGATAAAAATGCCACATGGCCAAGCTGTGAGTTCGCATTTTCCTGTCTCCCTACGCCCCTTAGCATCACTGAAGTTCCTGTGTCTATGTGTTTCTGACTCATCATCCTCGTCATTAAAGTCAGTTATCAGTCACCAACCCCTTGTGACTTAATCAAGTTTAGCACATGTTGTAAACATGCTAAGCATAGTGTTTTTAAAGTATCCAAGTAGAGAAGATAATGGGTTAAAGTCTATAAGTAGAAAGTTATTTCAATAGTCTTCAGAGATACTGTGAATGAGAGGCCATGTACATAGAGTATAGAGGCAAACTGTCTTGATCATTTCCACATGAATGCTCATGCCAAATTACTAAATTGCTCTATACTTTTTCCCCTCATTTGTAAAGCTTATTTATTATAAGGGGGAATAGATAAGACGTGCACTGCTTAGGGGTCAGAGCTGTAGCTCAGTTGGTAGAGTGCTTTGGTAGCATGCAAGTCTGGGTTTGATCACAGCAGTGCATGAACTGGGAGTGGTACAACACAGGCCTGCCATCCCAGCACTCAGGACAACACAGGCCTGAGATCCCAGCACTCAGGACAGCACAGGCCTACCATCCCAGCACTCAGGACAGCACAGGCCTGAGATCCCGGCACTCAGGACAGAAGGCCTGAGATCCCAGCACTCAGGACAACACAGGCCTGAGATCCCAGCACTCAGGACAGCACAGGCCTACCATCCCAACACTCAGGACAGCACAGGCCTACCATCCCAGCACTCAGGACAGCACAGGTCTACCATCCCAGCACTCAGGACAGCACAGGCCTGCCATCCCAGCACTCAGGACAACACAGGCCTGCCATCCCAACCCTCAGGAGGCAGAAAAGCAGGAGGATTAGGAATTTCAAGGCCATCTTCTGAAATATAGCAGTTCAAGGCTAGTTTGGATACAATAGACCTTCTCTCAAAAGAAGAGGAGGAGAAGGGGAAGAGGGAAGAGAAGGAAGAAGAGAAAGATGAAGGTGGGGAGGAGGGGCAGAAAAAGGAGGAAGGAAAGAATAGGAGGATGAGAAATAGGAGGAGGAGAAAGTATAAGAGGAGGAGGCTGGAGAGGAAGAAGAGCCATCCACTGCTTAATAAAATCAATGACCCTGCTATTTTCTTAGACTCAAAGAGAATGCTAGAATTCTATGACTGCATTGTGTGAGTGGAAAGAAAATGTTTACAAGAGTTAAGCCTACAACTTTCTTTCATAATATATTGACTTTCAGCATATATTAATTGTGAGTAGAAATTGACTTGAGATAATTGAAGATTCGTGTGGCATGACTGGGCATATGTCTGTGGCCTTTAGAACTAACGATAAAGCACTGAGCATTGGCTTGCTGTTCAGAACGATACCAGGGAAGGTCAATAAGGTTGGAAAATTACAATCAAGTCTGGAACCTTTAAAATGTACTGTGACCTCATCAAGTTAATGGCAATCTTTGGAAGTCATCTCTTAATCTTCCTTAAGGCATCAAAGGGTCTGTCTGTCCTCACATCTGTATATTTGGGACAATATAAGGATTCTTTCTACAATAAACAACTGGCTTGCTTTGGTTTATCTTGAAGCTTGGTCCAGAGCAGGGATCTAGAGTCAGGTCCCCAATACTGCTGGTTTTAGCTCACATACTTCATTATAGAAGAATCTCCTAGAGGGGTGCATTAGGGGATCCCTTGCCACTGGTGACAGAAACAGTGTCCCCAGACCTGAAGAGCTACTTGAGAGATCTCAAAACCAACAAAATGCTTGAGTTAAGGAGAATAAGAACATGTCTGTACCAATGCATCTCAAAATCAGGGAGCCTTATCCAACATATTATTGTATTGATCAGCTCTTGTCTTTATAAATTTTGTTTGCTGTTAATTGTGGTACAGTTGTCATGATGAAGATAAACAAGAACATGATGGCATCAATCATATCTGCAGATTGGGCAGTGATTTAATCAATGGTAGGGATGTATGGAGTAGCTCAGGCCATTGCAGTGGATCACCCCCCACCTTACCTTTCCAGAGGAGACCACTTGTCACAGTAGCAAATCCACATCAAGAGGTACCATGTGGTTCAGGTGCCGAAAGACTAGCTCACACCCTTGATTGTGTTTTGTGTGGGAAAGGCAAAGAAGGGAAGGGATTTAGGTTTGGCTAGTTTGAATGAGATTTGGAGGAAGGACTGGTCCTTGATTCTTGTCTTCTGTCATATGCTGATGTGTGGAAAGGGAGTGTTGACTTGGTGTCTGAGACTCTGACAAAAGTTATTGGGAATGTGGATTGCAAATGAAAGACTTATTCTTGGAGAGTCCTTCGCTGATACTTAAAGCTTCTCTCTGAGAGCTGTACTCTTCTTAGGCCACTAAGCTGTAAACACTGAAACATCAAGCATACAGAGAATAGCAGCTGAGAATGCCTCATCCAATAAAGCGCTCACCTCACAAGCGTGGAACCTGAGTCTGATCCCCAGTGCTCATGTAAATAGCTGGGCACTAAGGCTCTTGGCTATAATCCTGGCACTGGGGAGAAGATGATATGAGGAACCCTGGAACTCATTAGTCAGCCAGTAGCCTAATTGGTAAGCTGCAGGTTCCAGTCTCCAGGTCACTGGCTTACATATATACACGTATGTGCATACGTGCAGACAGATAGACAATAACAGGTATGATAGCACATAGCTATAAACCCAGTAATAATGAGAGGGATACAGAATCAGGAGGATTCCATGTTAAAGGCTTAGACTAGACTTTGGAATACATAATAAGACCATGTCTCAAACAAACTGATTAATCATCATCACCATACCCTCAAAATACTTTTGAAAAATGTGTATGAGTGTGTTTTTAATATATATGAGTGTATATATGTATATGTGTATAATTATCTAAAGTTGGTATGTGAATATATAGAGCAGATTTTGCATGTACTTTGAGACTCACCTTTTGAAATATGCAGTAGTGACTTCAGGTATAGAGTTAGTTACGTGAATTTGAGTTCTTGAAATTAGAGTAGAGATATATAGCTGTGAGTTAGGGTATCTGCTTGTCATTTGTCTATATACTACAGTTTGAAGGAGTCTCTGTATTTCCATGTGTTGAAAATTTGGTCACTAAATAGTTATGTTAGTGGTAATGAGAGGTGAGGTCTCTCAGTGATTGGATCATAAGAATCTGTCCTCATGATAAATTATTCCATCCCTCGGTTAATGAATCAATGGATTCTCAAGAGACTGATTTTATTGGGAAGGTGAACAGAGGAAGCTCTACCACACAGTGAAATGCCTTCAGCTACACAGCCCTGAGGAATCCTGCACCAGGGACCAAGCCAGTGCTAGCCCCACGCTCTCCTCTAAACAAATCTCTCCCATTTTTAAGAAGTCTCTTTTCTTCAAGGATTACCTGGTCTGTGTTATCCCTTTGCAGCAGTGGAAAAGGACTAAGCATGTATTTGTGTAAGTGATCTCAGGGTTTCCAACATTTCCCCCCTCCCCCTGGGAAAAGCACAGAGAAAGAAGAGTTATTTGAAGCCTAGAGCACCTAACCCTACAGGAGTAGAGGGAGATAAGTCTGGAAAAGAAACAGGTGTTGGTATCTGAGCTGGCCTTGTTCTGTGCAATGCTTACTCCACAGCAACCTAGTGGAGAGCATGGACCAGTCAGGAGTATGTGTGCCTTTCTTAGAACAGATCAAGAACCTCACCAAATTCCAGCTTTCTGTCTACCTCCTAAAATGTGCCTACATTTGTAAATTTCATATGCCATTTAAGGACTCTTTTTAGCAATGCAAGCAGGAGGGGGACCTCACTTTGCCTTACTAATGGATGCTTCTTCTCTTTCCTACTATGATATAATGTTGGGTTCTTGAATATCCTCAGCCCTTTGTTTCATTAAGGTGCTTGTGGCTTGGCTTTCTGTTTCTTGTTAGGAGCCATCTAGGAAAATTAATTAATTAAAGCCAGGCTTAGTAGGCAGATGAGACTCAGCTCATGCCTCAAATCTGCAATTAACTTCAACAAGTGAAGCTTTACTTTCTTCATCAATGAAATGGATGTGATGGTATCCATTTAATAATTTGGTTTTGAGGAGTAAAGAAAGATGAAAGACAAATTACTTCGGCAAGAAGATGTTAAAATTTGATACATGTTCAATAAATTAAAAGTGTTACCTTTTTTCTGGCTGTGATTTTTGATACAGGGCCATGTTCATTCAATCTGAAAATTGCCACCATTGTAGAATTTAGAGGAAAGTAAATCAAAAAGTCAATATGCTTTCAAACCATAAAATTTTGTAAAAGAAAATAAGAAAGTACCCTTGAAAGATTAAAGTTTTATTTGCATCAAATCGATCAGTCTCAGAGTTTTGCTCAGGATCACAGGCCTACAAGTCCACATGTGCATGAGTGTGTTTTCCAAGTAAGATATCAGGAGCATGATTTATTCAAAGGGCTCCATTCTGACAGAGCTGTTTGCCAAAATATTCTCACTGGCATATTGACCAGAGGTTTTGGATCTCCTGGTTCCTTTGATGAATTTTTATGACATCTGATAACTATCCTCAAATCTTTCTATTTAAGTTGGATTTTCATTTCTAGAAGATAATTTTGCCAGGTAATTTTCAATGTCACCAGAACCAGTTTTATCTTTCATGATTCTCTTAGCCAGTGCAGGCCAATAACAAGATCTGGTTGACTTTCCTTCTCTCTTGAGCCGTGGACAGGTGGTCCCCATGTTTTTCATCCACTATTTTCTAATAAGGTTTCAATTTTAAGGATTTGTTTGCTAAGCCACACTTTCTGGAAGTCTCTTAATAGCCATTTATTTATTATTTTCCCAATCTTTAATGATTGATTGTTAACACCACTGAAGTCATTCTTAAGAATTGGAAGCAACTATTAAAAATACCAAGCATAATTATTTTTCAGGATTTTTGAGGATAACTTGGATGGCCACTGGCCTATTGTTCTTTGTAAAGTAACATCTTTAAAGAATGTCCCCAAAGTAATTTGGTTTAGAAAGTGTTTATAGTCATACAGAATCCCTTCTTCTTCAGCTATTTGTTGATCTTCTGACTAATCAATATAATCTGCACAGCAGAAGATACATACGATCGAATTTCATTGATGCAAATCTCTACTGACGCCGACAAACCCCTGTTCCTCATACCATAAGACAGGAATTTTATTACCTTTCCTCATATCTTCCTGTTAATCATACTCACCTTTCAAGTATTGGCATAATAACATTGTCAGCTTCAGGTTCTGGGATCAGAACAAGTAGCATATAAACCTCAGAAACTCCTTGGCTCATAACAAGCCTTATCAGTGATCAGCACAAGACAGAGGAGAATGCTTACTGAGAAAATACAAATTGTGAACTCTCCAACAGCTTTTTATTACAGGTACCATTAATCAACTGTTTTTAATAAATATGTCAGAAAGCTAGATCATGCATGCGTGTAACTCATTGTAATGTCTGTTCACGTCGCCTAAGTCCATCCCCAATTGCCTATGCTGACTTCACTTTATCACCTCCTTCTACTGCTTCTAACATAGCACAGGTAATTTGTTAGAAAGCAAGGACACATACACACACACACACACACACACACACACACACACACACACACTCCCCAGCACACCTCTATAACTACAGGGAAGAATCTAAAATCTCATTTGTCTGGTATCTGTTTCTGATAATCCCACTGCCTCTGTGGCCCATTTTTTGCCTTAGTTTCTGGAGGCTTCACCAAGTTTTCCAAATACCATAGCATATTGCTATGGTATAGAGTGTTCTTATCTTGAGATTTCAATACGATAGTGGAGTGTAAACCAGAAATAGCTCTTAGCTACTTCAGTAAATAAATAATAAAAAAAAGATCTTTTTGTTGTTATTTTCATTATTAGTAGGAGTAGAATGGATATGGAGCTCTTTGGTGAATTCCAGAGAGTATAGTTTTAAAATTTTGTTTATTTATTTTTGTGTGTTTGTGTGTTTTACTGTATGTGTTTATGTGTATGAAGGCCAGAGGTTGTGAGATTCCTTGGAAGTGGAGGTACAGGCTTTTGCGAGACACCCAAAGTGGGTTCTGGGAAAAAAACTTGGATCCTCTGTAAGAGCCCAGAGAGGGTGTCACATGCCTTTAATCCCAGCACTCTGGGAGGGAGAGGCAGTCAAGATCTTGTGAGTTCAAGGCCAGTGTGGTCTACAGATTAATTCCAAGACAGCCAAGGTCATAGGGCTTCCCTCTATAACCCCAGCATTCCGCTACATCGAGCAATCTGTGCTGACTAGTTTTATGACAACTTGATTTGTTGTGGGTTCCTGCCCTGACTTCCTTTCATGAACAGTGATTTGGAGGAATGTTGGATCAGCCTGACTCCATTTTAAGATTAGAAGCCATCTTGTTATAAGGCCAAAGAAGGTTAATTTCTGTTTTCTATAGCACTTATTCGTAAATGTGTCTTGACACATTTTTTGGAATTCAGCGTGTTCCACACCCTGTACCCTAATAGGATAAGATATTCTGCTAAATATGCCAAGTTCCTATATAGCCAAAACCCCTTGGTAGCCCCCTAGCCTTGCAGTTTTGGCTGCTATAAAAGCCCCGTTTCTTCTGTCTTTAGAACTATTTTCTCAAATGTCATTTCAGGGAGATCAACCTGTCTGACAGAAAATAAAACTTGCTTAATTCCACTAGAAGCATTGGGTCCAAGGTCTTTCATCTTGTTGAGTGTGATTAACAATAAAATCCAAATAAACATTTTTCTCTCCAAGTCGCTTTTAGCCATGATGCTTCATCACAGCCATGGTAACCCTAAAACACTGGTACCAGGGTAACGGTGTATTGCTGAAAGAAAATAGGCTATGTTTTGGGGAGGATCATGCAAGGACCTTGGCACTTTAGACTAGAAAAGCCATTGAGTGTTGAGAGCTCAGTGGGATGTTCTAGCAGAACTTTGAAGATAAGAATTTTGAGAGCAGTTCAGATGATGGAGGCCTGGCTCATGAAGTCTAGAAGGAAGCCCACTTTACTGGGCCCTTTGTGAGAAGAAGAATCCATGGTGTCTGGTCAATTGGAGATGAGAAGCTGTCTGAAAATAAGAGACCAGAACTGCTAAAGTAAAACCTTTACATCAATGAGACAATTGATATTGGTCAGCTGGATCTGAGAAGCTGGATCTGAGAAATTAGCAGTCATTAAGAAATATTCTGGGAAGTGTTTCCTTAAGGTCTTCACACAAAAGCTGTGTTCCAGCGGTGGCCAAGGTTGTACCTGAAACTGGCAGCTGAACTTGGCAGTGTAAGAATCTCCCAGGTGGTACTGCTTTTGACAGCATGAAAAAGTTTAGCACTGTGAAAGGCCAGCAGGGGACCATTTATTGGTGAAGGTGCAGCCTCAGTGGCAAATGAAGGCCCAGGATTGAAGGGGTAATGCCAAGTGTTTGAGGCTTAGCACCATGAAGACCCCAACAGAGACTATTGGTGAAAGTGCTACCCAGCTGTAGCAGAAGACCCCAGCCTTTTAGAGATGCCAGTGCCATTGGATGGCTACCCAGAATAGCAACAGCCTTAAAGTGGAGCCAGCCCAAGCACAGAAAACAAGCTGTGTATGCTGCAGAGGTCAGAGCCAGAGAAGTGACCCAAGTCCCTGGGAGGAGCCCAGAAGATTGTGAGTAGATCCCAGATGGTGAACATTGAATTAACTATACTGTTGGAGTTTGGGTTTGCTTTGATTTGATGGTGGCTGTGTACTGGTCTTCCCTCTTAAAGTAATGGTGTATTCAGTTTATTTTACATTTATTTTTCAGTTGAGAGACTGAAATTATAAACAGATTTTAGGGATTTTTTTTCATATTCTTATTTAAAAAGTTTTTTCCCATATCTACCACTGTTCCCCCTCTTTTCCCTCCTCCCAGTCCTCCCTCAGCCTCCCTCCATCCCATTCCCCTATCCATTCCCTAAGAGGGCAGGGAATCCCAAGGTGGGCCAGTTCAGTCTGGTATATTCAGTTGCGGTGGGTCTGAGTCCTTCATCCCAGAATTAAGGCTGGGTTAGGTGTTCCTCTGTAGGAAATGGGCTCTGAGATGTTAGTTTATGCACCAGGAGTATAGTCTGATCCTATTGTAAGAGGCTCCACAGACTGCCCACAACATTTGACAGTCGTCTACCTTTGGATGGTTTAGTTCCATTCCCTGAAGGATCCTCAGAGATTATTTCAGTCAGTGAGTTCTAGTCAGCCATCTCTGTGAGTCTCATTATCCTGATCCCTTTGCTCACATATTTTCTCCTCTCTTTCTCTTTTCAGCTGGACCAGGAGCTTGACCTGGTGCTTAGCTATGAATCTCTGCTTCTGCCTCTATCCATTACTGGATGAAGGTTCTATAATGACAATTAGGGTGGTTGTTCATTATAGGGGCAGTTCTGTTTGGGCATCCCTTCTACTATTGCTTGGAGTCCTGGCTAGGGACATCTTGTGGGTTCTTGGAGGTTTCCTTAGCACCAGGTTTTTTCTAACCCCACAGTGGCTCTCATATCAAGATATCCATTTGTTGGTTCTCCCTCTCTGTTGCTCCTCTCACTCAGCCATCTCCTTCCTTCATGATTTGTTCCCACCTCCCCTTACTTGCTCTGCATTATGATCGCAATTTACTCAGGAGATCTTCTCTATTTCCCCTTCCCAGGGAGATCCCTGGTTGTCTCTCTTAAGTTCCTCTTGTTACCTAGCTGCTCGGGGATTGTGGTTTGCAGCCTGGATATTCTTTGCTTTATGACTAAAATCTACTTATGAGTGAGTATATACCATGTCTATCTTTCTGGATCTGTGTTACTTCACTCAAAATGATACTCTCTAGATCTATCCATTTGCCTAAAAATTTTAGAATGTCTTTTTTTTTTCCCTTTCTGCTGAATAGCAGTCCATTTGTGTAAATGTACCACAAATAAAGAATGGATTTAAATATTGTGGTACATAGACACAGATTTTAGGTTTAAGAGAAAATTTGAATGAAAACCATCATTTTTTAAAACAGTGTTTTTAAAAAACTGAGTTTATGAAGACTGTGGGATTTTTAAGTTTGTAAAATGTGTTATATTGTGATATTGATATTAATGTGTGATCTTGGGGATGAACAAGAAAGAAAAGATTGTGGTTTAACAATGATATGTTTGTGTGTCCAGTTGACAAGGGATGGTTTTATGTCAACTTGACACAGGCCTGGAGTCAACTCAGAGGAGGGAGCCTCAGCTGAGAGATGCCTCTATAAAATCATTCTGTAGGTAAGCCTGTAGGGAATTTTCTTAATTAGTGATTGATGGTGGAGGGGCATTCCACTGTGGGTGGTGCCATCCCTGGGATGCTGGTTCAGAGTTCTATAAAATACAAGCTAAGCAGCGCTTCTCCATGGCTTTTGCATCAGCTCCTGCATGTAGGTTCCTCCTACTCTATGGTAGTTTCTGTCTTCACTGCTTTTGATGATAATTCACTGTTATATAGGATTGTGAATAAAATAAGCCCTTTTCTCCCGAGTAGCTTTTGGTAACAGTGTTTCATAACCATAATAGTAATGAAGACAAACTGTAATGATAAACGTATAAAAGGAAGCAAGGTAAAACCCTTCAAAACCCACAAATAACTTTCCACCCTTTGTATGTGAGATCATCACCACTGTAACCTGCAAACACCAAACTTCTGAAGCAATTCAGTGCATCCTATTCAGTCTACCCATGTGTGTGAACATGGATACAGAGGACTAAGACTCTAGTAAGGTTTAGATATCTTGGTGGGAAACCTCAAATCCAAATCTATCCTCGTAAATGTGAAGACATGTTTCACAAGTCCAAGTTAAGATATGCAATGAACTGTGAAAAACGTCAAACTCCCATCATGCACCAGTTCCTAAATCCTAATATGTATGGTTTACAGATTCTCAGTTTGATAACCACACTGAGCAGTTAGCATCCTGGCTAGCCTATGCCACAGTGTCATTTTAATGCTGCATCTGCCTCAACTAGCTGAAGACACTTGTTTGCAATTGCTCAACAATCAAAATGTTCTGTTGGAGTTCCTGCAAGTGTTACAGCCTGCAGGGAATGATCTGTGTGAGTAAAGATTGAAATTCTGATCAATATCATTTGCAGGAATTGGACCTGACAATTTATTTTTTCTTATACATTTAAACACAATAAAACTTTGGGGGAAAGCCACCATGTGACAATTACCACAACAAAGTTTCAGGGATGGCTACATCAAAACTCACTTGCAAAGTATATCTCTAAAGCAAAGTAAGTGTGACTTTTACGAGAAGAATGAGTTTATTGCCTGATAAACAGAGCTCAGGATAAGGGCTTAGGGACAAAGGATTTGCAATAAGCATAAAGGTAGATTCAAATTGCATAAAATGTCTTTCATAAAGGAAGGTTCCATTCACTGAGAGACAAAGCTCAGGATTAGGGCCTAAACAATGCTCAGAATTTAGGGGGATCCAGGTGAAGACTGGCTCCATAGAATAGTAAAAGATCATCAGGTTATTAGAAAACATTCACTCCAGCTTTCCTAGTGAAAAGGCATCATTTCCTTTCTTTGAAGGAAATGGGCCCTGTGCTTAATGATTTTGGTTTCTGCAATGGTTTCTCTAAGCTGTGCCTCCTGTAAGTTCCTAGCTGCGCTGAGTCAGCACAAACACATGCAACGAAACTCATCATCAGAGACATTCCTGCATCTAGGAACTTTGCTGAGCTTGAAGTTGAAATGGCACTTAGGGCTTTCTGAAAACATTTCTTCTTCACTGAAACCGTAACCAAAAGCATCCATGCTCAGGGGACCTTTTACCTCCTCCACACCTTCCGTTCCCTTCTTCACAACTGCAAATTAACTGTCATCCCTTGGTCCAGTTATCATTAAGAAGTTTGTTCTGACAAAATAGCCCAAGGGCAAAGAAAAATTCCAAAATGACAGTCTGGTCAACAGCTTGAAACTTATTCTCTCTCTCAAATGAATCAAGAAAATAGAAAATGAGTATCAGCCTTGTCTTGAGAGAAGTTCAATAAAAAGATGAAATAAAGTGGACTTCAGATTTAATGGCTATGATGAACTGGGAAGAAAGAATGTTCTTTGCACTGCAGAAGTAGCTGGGGCCATAGGAATAATATTTCAAAGAAAGGGGTCATACTAATGTCGAGTGTTCTGTGTATTGCTCAGCCCATCTACAGTGTATCAACAGGATTTTTCTAGAAGTGTATAGACAAAATACTTGGAGCTAAAATCTGTAGCCTTAGGCGTCTAAAGAGGATGTCTACATGTTGTCATGGTAACTCACAGAGCCCCATCTTTAAAAGCACTGAACTCAAGAAAAAAATACACTTAGAAATTTAGCCATAAAGCAAATCCCCACTTGCCCATTTTCCTGTATATCTCTGCTCCATGAAAGCTTTGCTTCTGGGTCTTATTTACATTCAGTGTCCCAGAAATAAAGAATGAAAAGCAAGTAACCAAATGGTTCAGATTGTAAATTAAAGGATTTCCATATCACTTCTCTGCCCATAGCTAAGATGAAGCAGAGATTATCTATGACACACTTTAGCTTTCAAACTAAATGAACACTGCTCCCACAAATCAAATAATGTTTTTGTTTGGTTTTCCTTTCTACTCACTTTTTGTGTCTGAACTTTTATTTGGAAACTCCAAGGTCAATGGATTAGAGAAATAATGAACTTCTTTCCTATCACATGGGGATTTTCTGTGTTAGTTGAGAATTTACAGTTAGAAGTTTGTGCCTTCACTTACCGTCTCCACATCTGCTGTCCTCCAGCTGGGTTGTAAGGCAAATGAGGAGGGTCTCGAAGAAGTGTTCATACCTCCAGAATGAAAACATCTACACACAAAGCATGATATATAGAGCCCAATGTAGTGGGAACAGCACGGGAAGGAGCTAAGAGGCCAGCAACTCTACTCTAATTTTTTTTTTTAATGAGAAAAATAAAATACAGAGAAATAAAGTGTTTTGCCGAAGGATTTGTTCCATTAAAAACACAGTCTGGCTACTGCAGAGATGGTGCTTACTTAGGGTTAGGGTTAGGGTGTGATGAAACACCATGACCAAAAGCAACTTGGGGAGGAAAGGGTTTATTTGGAATACACTTCCTGTTCTTCATGGGAGGAAGTCAGGACAGGAATTCAAACAGGACAGGGACCTGGAGGCAGGAGCTGATGAAAATGCAATGTGCAAGTGCTGCTTACTGGCCTGTTTTCCTACAAAACTCAGAACCACCAGCCCAGAGATACCACCACTCCCAATAGGCTGCTTTTGCCACCAACCAATCACTGATTAAGAAAATATCTTACAGCTGGATCTTATAAAGTCATTTTCTTAACTGGCATTTCCTCCTTGTAGATAATTCCAACTTATGTCAAGTGTAGGCAGAAATTTCTGTCCTGCAAACCACTCTTAAATATCCAACATGGAAGCTTAATATTAATTATAAATGCTCAGCCAATAGCTCAGACTTAATACTAACTAGCTCCTACAAATTAAATTAACCCCTTTCTACCAATCTATGTAGTGACATGTGGCTTGTGGCCTTATCTGTCTTCCAGCATGCCTTGCTCCCTCTGTGTCTTCTACTGACTCCACTGACTCTGCTCTTCTTTTCTGGCTATTAGCAAGTCAGTTTTTTTTTTTAATTAACCAATGAGAGTAATATATATTCACAGTGTACATATATTTTACAGCAGTCAACCTAATACAAAACTATCCAGTGCAACTGACTTCTTGTCAATTCGACTTACAAACACATCACTATGAAGCCAAAACCTTTCTTTTTCTTATTCATCCCCAAGATCATACATTAATATTAATATCAAAATATAAAACATTTTATAAACCTGAAAATCCCATAGTCTTTACAAATTCAAACTCTTTAAAATTCAGTCTTTTTAAAATCTGAAATCTCTTTTAAAACTTAAAATCTTTAAAATATGTGGTGATATGTTCATATTTAATAAAACCTGAAATATCAAGAGATCAACTCATAGTCAAATCTAGGCCGAGGTAGCTCCGGGAGTTCCAGGGAAAACAGAACAGTGGTAACTCACATAGCTCCAGGAGTTCTAGATCTCTGTGAATACAAGGTCAAACAGCTGAGCTTCAATGGCAAACACCTTTAAACCCAACACAGGGAAAGACTGGGAGTGGTGATCTACGCCTTTAATTCCATAACTCCAGAGACAGAGAACTTTCTGTGTTTCTGTGAGTTTAAGGCTGACTACCAAATAGAGTAGCTCCTGCCTTTAATCCTAACCTGGATGGATACAGCTGGGAGAGAAGGATATCTAAGGCAGGTATCTAACAGCAACAATTAGAAGCAACTAGGAGCAAAGCTGAGGAAGCTGGAGGACAGCTGGATGAGATTTGACTGTGGTGTTTTCTCATGGGTGTTGATATTTCAGCCTTTCCCTGGTATCTGGCTCTGAGGTTTTGCTTTGTTTTGTTTTCATTACAACCAGAATTTGTGCTACAGTCAGTCTCTCAGCTGTGGGCTCCTGTAAAATCAAATATAAGTTGTATACCTTCTTACTTAAAGAGAGAAGAAGAACCAGGACACAGTCACCATCATATCAAAGCAAAACCAAACTCCAACAGTATAAGTCATTCAACATCCAGTTGTGGATTCACTCATAATCTCTGGCCTCCTCCAAGGGGCTTTGGGCCACTTCCCTGACTCTGTCCTCTGCAGCACACTCAGTTTGTCTTCTAAAATTGGGCTGGCTCCATTCCACTGCTACTACTGTTCTTGCTGGACAACCCATGGCACTGGCATCTCCAATATGCTTTCCTTGATACTTTCTTCTTCTTCTTCTTCTTCTTCTTCTTCTTCTTATTATTATTATTATTATTATTATTATTACAGTTTGTCTTAGAATTAGGGTTACTATTATTGTCATGAAACGCCAGGGCCAAAAGCCACTTGGGGGAGAAGGGGGTTTATTTCACTCACAATTTTATATAACAGTCCATTATCAAAAGCAGTGATGTCAGGAACTCATACAGAGAAGGAATCTTGAGGCAGGAGCTAATGCAGAGGCCATGGGGGGTGGGTGTTGCCTTTTGGCTTGCTCCCATCTATTATACACCCTGCTTTCTTATAAAACCCTGGACCACCAGCCCATGGATACCACCACCCACAATGGGTTACATCCTTCCCCATAAATCACTAATTAAGAATATGCCCTACAGCCAGGCAGTAGTGGTGTGTGCCTTTAATTTAATCCTGTGGCTCCAAATGCCACAGATGTTAGCTTAGCCACTTTCCTACATTCCCCGAGTGTAGATGACTTCTTTCCTCCTGGTGGGTTGTGGACTTTCTGTGGACCCTCTGCCAAACTAGATCATAGGGCATGGCTTCTAGGTCAAGATGATAATTCCTGTTCTCCACTATACTAGATAGCTGCCTTGAAACCCACTCAGGCTTCTACTGTTCTACACTGCAGCAGTCAGCTTCATTATTCACAATCATCAGAATCAGCAGCAGCAGCAAATTAGATGAGACAATTGGGCATTGTGCATGTCTTTAATGCGAGCACTTGAGAGGCTTGGGTAGTCAGATATCTGTGAGTTCAAGGCTAGCCTAGACTCAGAGTGAGATCCAGGACTGCCAGAGCTGTTACAAAGAGAAATTCTGTTTTAAAAAACAAAAAGGAGAGAAAGAAAAAAGGAAAGAAAGAAAAGAAAGAAAGAAAAAAATGAAGTGCCCTGCAGGCTTGCCTACAGCCTGATCTTACAGAGGCATTTTCTTAATTGAGGTTTCCTATTCCCAAATGACTTCAAGCATATGTCAAGTTGACATAAAACTATCTAGCACACAGTTGAAAATGATATAAACATGGGTATAAATACCCAATGATGTGTTCATAAGAATAATCTTAAGTATATGTTCCATAGTGGTTTAGCAAGAACATAATGAGACCAGGTAAATAGCCACATTATAGTAGAATTAGTGAAGAGAAAGGCCTTGTTAGGTTGTTCAATGTATGTGCCTGTTGGAGCAATTCAGCCAAGCCTTTGCTGGTTTCCTTTGCATAAATCGATGTTCATGAAAGTTAATGGTAATTATATTTCTTACTTATGAGAATGTGCTTAAATCATTTAAAAATGATTTTTTAAAGAATAATTTATTTTCATGAGGGTAGGGCTGTGTTTTCAGTTTGTTCCTACAGGCAAGTGAAAGAAGGTTAGAGTGCCAAGTTTACCATCCATTTTGAAAGTTATTTTTATTAAACAATAGACAGATGCCAGGCAGCTTTGAGGGTCATATTTAGGGTAATTAATTTAGAAAGTTCTCTATCATAGACACCGAGTATGTGTTGGGATGAAGCTCCAGTCCTGAGTCCTCCTTCCTGTGTTTATTTTCTCTGTCTTGAATGATGCCTCTAAAGTGACAGCTGCTTTGTAATGGTGGAGAAATGGCTGGATGGTAACAGGTGTAGGGAGCCGGGAGCCCGGTCAAGCAGGAAAGACGGTGCCGGTTTCCGGTACCAAGGCGCGGCCGAGGCGATAAACAACGCTTCTGCGCATGTCCCCCGGTAAGTTTCCACTCTGTGAGCCAAGCCCTCTGACCCTGCGTCATGTCAGGCGAGAGTCTGCAACCAATCAGAAGGGGAGACGTAAGAGGCTAGGGC
>PVIH01025962.1:0-19653 GCA_004025045.1 Sigmodon hispidus | reverse complement strand
TAACCCTAAAAACCCTAACCCTAACCCTAAGAACCCAAAACTTAACCCTAACTTTAACCCTAACCCTAACAATGCTAACCCTAACTCTAAGATCCCTAACTCTAGCCCTAAGAATCCTAACCCTAATAACTCTAATGTTAACCCTAGGCCAAAGAACCCTAACCATGACCTTAAACATAACCGTAACACTAACAATAAATCTAACTCCCCTAACCCTACCTCTAACAACCCTAACACTAACACTAACCTTCAAACCTTACCCCTAACCCTAAAAATTATCATAACAACCCTAACTCTGACCCTAACTTTAACTCTAACCCTAAGACCACTATACCTAACCATAATAATCCTATCCCTAACCCTATCACTTACCCTAACAATAACTTTAACCCCAAGAACCCTAACCATAACCATAATATAAACACTATCACTAAACCTAACAACCCTAAACCAAACCCTAATATTCTAACCATAACCAGACCCCTAAAACTAACCCTAACACTTACAACCCGAACAAAACCCTAACCTTAATCCTAATCCTAACAACCCTAACCCTAACCCTTACAATCCTAACCCTATCACTAACCTTTAAACCTTAGCCATAAACCTAACCCTAATTATAACCATAACAACCATAACCCTAAACTTCACCCTAACCTTAACCCTAACTGTAAGAACACTAACCCTAACCCTAATAATCCTAGCCCTAACCCTAATACTAACACTCACAACCCTAACCCTAACCCTAAAAACCATAACCATAACAATAAACCTAACCCTAACACTAAACCTAACAACCCTAACCCTAACAATCCTAACCCTAAACCTAACACTAACCCTTAACCTTAACATTAACCCTAACCCTAATCCTTAAAATCCTAACCCTAATCATAACCCTAACAATCCTAACCCTAACCCAATCCATAACCATAACAAACCTAACTCTAACCATAACCCTAACACTATCCCTAATACTAAAACCCTAACTCTAACCAAAACACTAAGAACCCCAACCATAAACCTAATCCTAACACTAACCCTAATGCTAAAACTAACCCTAACCCCAAGAACCCTAACCTTAAACTTAACCATAACCATAACACCCCTAATCTTAATCTTAACCCTAAACTTAACCCTAAAACTAACAATCTTAACTCATACCCTAACCCTAAGAACACTAACCCTACCTGCAGACTTAAACATAACCCTAAGATAAACCTTACAACCCTAACCCTAACAACCATAACCCTAAACCTAACTCAAACCCTAACCTTTATAACCCTAACCCTAAACCTTACCCTAAGAACCTTAACCATAAGGCTAAGAATCCTAAACATAACCCTATAGCAATCCCTAACTCTAACAACCCTAACCATAACCCTAATAACCATAACACTAAACCTAAGAATCCAAACTCTAAACCTAATGCTAATCCTAACAACCATAACCCTAAGAACCCTAAACCTAAACCTAACCCTAACACTAAACCTAACACTCCTAACTCTAATTCTAACAACCATAAGTATAACCCTAACCTATATAATACATACAGTAACCATAACCCTAAAATCCCTAACCCTAACCCTAAGAAACCTAACCCTATCCCTAACTTTAACTCTAACCCTAATTACCATAACTGTAACCCTATCATTATCCCTAACCCTAACCCTAAATATCCTAAAGTTAACCCCAACCCTTACACTAACCCTAAAAATGATAACCCTAATAACCCTAACCCTAACCATAACCCTAACCTTAACACTAACAATAAACCTAACAACCCTAATACTCACAACCCTAACCCTAACCAAAACCCTAACACTAACCTTCACAACCCAAGCCCTAACCCTAACCCTAAGAACCCTAACACTAAACCTAATAATTCTAACCCTAAGAATCCTAAACCTCACCCTAGACCAACCGTAACACTAACGTTAACAACCCTAAGTCTAACCCTAATAATCCTAAACCTTACAATAAGAATCCTAACCCTAACTCTAACCCATCACTAAACCTTACCCTAACCCTGACTCTAACATTAACACTTACAACCCTAACCCTTACTCTAACCCTAAGAACCTTAACCATAACCATAAACATAACCCTAACCCCAACACTAAACCTAACATCCCTAACACTAACCCTAACCACACTAACCCTAAAACTTACAACCCTAACTGTAACAACCCTAAACCTATCCCTAACCCTAACAACCCTAATGCTAACCTTAACCCTAACCCAAGCAACAATTACCCTAATCCTAACCATAACAACACTAACCCTAACAATCCTAACGCTAACCTTAACCCTAACCCAAACAACAATTACCTTAACCCTAACAACCCAAACCCTAACCATAACCCTAACCCCAACCCTAACAACCCTATCCCTAACCCTAGCAACCCTAACCGTAACCTTAATCCTACCCAAACAACTCTAACATTATCCCTAACCCTAAGTACCCTAACAATAACCTTAAACCTAACAATAACACTAAACCTAATACCCCAACCATAAAACCATAACACTAACACTAAACTTTAAACCCTAAATCTAACCCTAGCCCTAACCTAAAGAACCCTAACACTAAGCACCCGAACTCTTAACCTAACCCTAATTCTGACAACTCTAACCCTTGCCCTAAGAACCCTAACCCTAAACATAAGAACCCTAACAATATGAAATGTAACCCTAAACCTAAGAACCCTAACCATAACCTTAAACCTATCTCTAGTTCTAAACCTAAAGCTAAGAATCCTAACACTAACCCTTACTCTTTTCCTAAAATTAACAACCCTAATCCTATTGCAACACTAACCCTATCCCTAACACTAACAACCCTAACCGACCCCTAACGGTAACACTAACAACCCCAACAATAACCATAAACCTAAAGGTTACTCTAACACTAAACCTAACAACCCTATCTCTAACCCTAACCCTAACCTTAACGCAAACCCTAGGAAACCTAAGAACCCTAACCCTAACCCTCATGCTAAACATATCAACCCTAATCCTAACCATAACAACCAAAACCCTATCCATAACCATAATAACCCTAACTGTAAACCTAGCCATAACCCTAACAAAAATAACCCTAACCATAACCAGAGGAACATTAACACTAACCAAAAACTTAACCATAACACTATACCTAACAACCCTAAACCCAGCCCTAACAACCCTAACCCTATCTGTAATCCTAATCCTAACCCTGACAACCCTAACCCTAAGAATCCTAATCCTAAGAACCCTAACTGTAAAACTAACCCTAACACTAAACGTAAAAATCCTAACTGTAACTCTATCAGCCTTAACCCTAACCCTAAATTGAACCTTTACAACCCACTCCCTAGACATAACCCTAACTCTATCAACCATAACACCCTAACCCTAACCTTTACAACCATATCCCTAAGCCTAACCCTTACCCTAAGAACCCTAACCTTACTCCTAAGAAACCTAACCCTAACACAAATGTTAATTCTAACAACCCTAACACTAAACCCTGACACTAACCCTATCCCTAATGCTAACCCACATCCTAACTCTAACAACTCTAACCAAAACTCTAACCCTAACTAAAACCCTAAAAACCTTAACACTAATTGTAAACCTAACCCTAAAACTAACACTAAACCTAAAAACCCTAACCCTAACCCTGACAACCCTAACCTTAACCCTAACAGAAATCCTAAGAATCATAATCCTAACAGTAACACTAATGATAATGACTCTAACCCTAACCCTAAACTTAAACCTAACAACCCTAATACTAATGCTATCTCTAACCATAACAACCCTAACACTAACCAAAAACCTAAACCTATCCCTTAAAACTGTAACCTACCATGTCCCGAAGAACCTTAACACTACCTGTAAACCTAACACTATATCTAACACTAAACCTACAACTTTAACCTTAACAGTAGCAACAAGAACCCAAACCCTAACCCTAACCTTTAAAACACTTACCCTAACCCTAACCCAAGTACTCTAACTCTAATGCCAAGAACATTATCCCTAACCCTAACTCTAAACCTAACAATGCTAACCCTAACCCTAACACTAGCACTAACCCTAAGAACCCTAACCCTAACCCTACGAATCCTAACCCAACTCTAACCCCAATGCTAACCCTTAAAACCATAAACCTTACCGTAACCCTAATCCTAACAACAATAATCCTAACTGCAACCCTAACCATAACCCTAATCCTAAAAAGCCTAATCCTAACCATAACCCTAAGAACACTAACCCTAACCATAAACCTAACCATAACCTTAACACTAAACCTAACAACCCTAACCCTAACCATTGCAACCCTAAACAAAGTCCTAAACCTAACCTTAATCTTAACCCAGCCCTAACCCTAACAACCCTAACACTAACCCTCACAACCCTAACATTAACCCAATACCTAACCCTAAAAAACCTAACCCTAACCACAATCCTAATCCTAAACCTAACACTAGAAACACTAACCATAACACAAACATTAACATTAAGAACCCTAACCCTAATCATAAACCTAACACTAACCCTAGCACTAAAACTAAACACCCTAAGGCTAACCCTAACAACCTTAACCGTAACTCAAACCCTAACCATAACCACCCTAATCCTAACCCTAAAAATCTTAACCCTAACCATAAACCTAACCCAAACACAAAACCAAACAACCCTATCACTGACCCTATCACCCTAATCCTAACCTTTACAACCATATCCCTAAATCTATCCCTATCAGCATTAACACTAACACTAACCTTTATAACTTTATCCCTAAATCTAACTCTAACCCTAAGAACCCTAAAATTAAATACAAGAATCCTAACCCCTCTTCAAACCTTAACATTAACTCTAACAACCCTAACCCTAATACTAACCAACCTGACCCTAACTGTAACTCTAACCCTAACCCAAATGTTAACAAGGTTAATCCTAACCATAACCCTAAGAACCATATACCTAACCATAAACCTAACCCTAACCCTAAAACTAACACTAACAACCCAAACCCTAATCCTAACACTAAACCTAACAAACCTAATCCTAAACCTAACACTAAAGCTAAAAATAAACCTAACCCTAACCTTAACCCCAACCCTAGCCCAAACCCTAAAATACCCAACCCTATCACTAACCCAAATGCAAACCTTAAAAACCCTAACCCTTACAACACTAATCCAAGAACAAACGCTAACCCTAAAACCCTAACCTTAAACCTATCCAGCACAACCGTATCCCTAACACTTACCCTAACACTTAAACCCTAACACTAACCGTATCCCTAATCATAACAACCCTAACCATAAAGCTAACCATAAACCTAACCCTAACATCCCTAACCCTAACTGTAAACCTAACCCTAACCTTAACAACTCTAACCTTATCACTAAACCTAATAATCCTAACCCTAATAACCCTAACCCTAACCCTAAGAATCTCAACCATGACCCTAACCCTAACACTAACCCTAAAATCCCTAAGACTAACCCTAACAACCCTAAGCCTAATCTTATTCCTAAACCTAACAAACCTAACCTTAACTAAAACCCTAATCCTAAACTTAACCCTTACAATACTAACCCTAACACTAACACTAAGAAACCTACCCTATGCTTAACCCTAACAACCATAATCCTAACCCTAAGCCTATAAACCCAAACCCTAGCCATAAACATACCCCTAAAAATTCTAACCTTAAACATAAACCTAAAAGCCCTAACCAAAAACCTAACACTAACACTAAGCCTAACACCCTTAACACTAACTCTAACAAACCTAACACTAACCCTAACAACCATAACCATAACCCTAAAAACTCTAACCCTAACCGTAAACCTAACACTAACACTAAACCTAACAAGCCTAACCCTTACTGAATCAACCCTAACTCTAACCAAAACACTAACCTTTACAACCCTATTCCTAAAACTAACCATAAACCTATCAACCCTAACACTAACCCTAACATTTACAATCCTATCACTAAACCTATTCCAAACCCTAAGATCCCTAACACTAACTCTATAAATCCTAACCTTAACACTAATCCTAACCACCCTAATCCTAACACTAGCAACCCTAACCCTAACCTTATCTCTAACCATAACACCCCTATCCCCAACCATATGCCTAACACTAACCCTATTCTTAACAGTCCTTATCATTTCCGTAACCCTAAGAACCCTAACCCTAACCCTAAACCTAACACTAAAACTAACAACTCTAACTTTAACCTTTACAACCCTAACCCTAAACTTAACCTAACTCTAACAACTCTAACCCTAAAAACAGTAACCCTAATGATAACCCTATCCCTATAAAACATAACCATAACCATAATCATATACCTAAATCTAACAACTCTAAACCTAAGGCTAAGAATCCTAAACCTAACCATAACACTAACGCTAACCCTAACAATGCTAACCCTAACCCAAATGAACCTAACCCTAATTCTATCACTAACACTAACAACCCTTGCTCAAACCACTACACTAACCCTCATACTAACACTAAAAGCACTAACCCTAACCCTAAGAATCCTAACCCTAACCATAACCCTAACTCTAACAGTAACGCTAACACTAACAACTATAACCCTAACCCTAACCCTAACAAGAGTAACCCTAACCCTAACCCTAACAAGAGTAACCCTAACCATAACCCAAAGAGCCTTAACCATAACCATAAACCTAACCTTAACACTAAACCTAACAACCCTAATCCTAACCCTAACACTAACAAACCTAACCCTATTCCTAACCCTAACTGTAACCCTAACCCTAACAAACATTACCCTAACACAAAGAACCCTAACACTTACCCTAATAACCCTAACCCTAACCCTAAGAATCGTAACCCTAACCCTAATGCTAAAATTAAAAATGCTAACCCTAACCCTAAAAACCCTAACAGTAAACCTAACGATAACACTAAACTTAACAACCCTAACCCTATCCCTATTAACCCTAACTCTAACCTTTGCAACTCTAACCCTAACCCTAAGAACTTTAACCCCAACTCTAAGAACCCTAACCCTATCCCTAACCTTAAAAACTGTAACCTAAACCCTATCCCTAACACAAACACTAACCCTAACACTCCTATCCCTAACATTAACCCTATTGTTAACCTTAACAACCCTAACACTAACCCTTAACCTAACAATAAAAACCCAAACCCTAACTCTATCCCTAACTGTAACAGTACTAACCCTAAAGATAACATACCTAAACCTAACACTAACCCTAAACCTAATTTTTTCAATTCCTATCACTAACTCTAAGCTGAATAACCCTAACTCTAAAAACGCTAACCCTAAACATAAGTATCCTAACCTTAACCCTAACCCTAATGCTAAACCTAACATCCATAACACTAACCCTAACATCACTAACTCTAACCCTAACCCTATTCCTATCCCTAACCCTAACAATCTTAACCCTAATGCAACCTTTATCCAAAACCTAAACCTCACAACACTAACCCTAACCCTAATGACCCCAACCTTAACCTTAAACCTAACCCTAATACTAACACTGAACCTAACTACCCTAAACCTCACTGTAACAACCCTAACACTAACCCAAACCCTAACAACACTAACCATAAACCAACCCTAAACACCCTAACCCTAACCATAAACCTAACCTTAACATGAAACCTAACAACCCTAACCCTAATCCTATCAACCCTAACCATAAGCCTAACCCTAACCTTTAAACCCTATCCCTAAACCTAAGCCTAAACCTATAAACCCTAACACTAACCCTAACCTTTACAACCCTTTCCCTAAACCTAAGTAAACCCTAAGAAACCTAACCCTAAGAATACTAACCCTAACCCTAACATTAACCCTAACAACCCTAATCCTAACTCTAACAACTCTAACCCAAATCCTATCCCTAAGCATAACAACCCCTACCCTAATTGCAGCCCTAATCCTAAAGCGAAGCGTAACAACACTAACCCTAACCCTTACCCTTACCCTAAGAACTCTAACTCTAAACAAAAACTTAACAATATCCCTTACACTAAACCTAACAATACTAATTATAACCCAAACAACCATAACACTAACCCTTACCCTAACCATTACAACCCTAACCCTAACACTAAAAACCATAATCCTAATCATAAACATAATCCTAACATTGAACCTAGCGACCATAACCATAACCCTAACAACACTAGCCTAACCCTAACCCTAAGAAACCTAACCCTAAGAATTCTAAGCCTAACCCTAACACAATGCTAAACCTAAAAACCCTAAACCCTAACTCCAACAACCCTAACAATAACCCTATCCCTAAACCTAGCAAACCTAACTCTAACTGTAACCCTATCCCTAGGAAACCCAAACCCTAACAAGAAACCTAACCCTAACTCTATCTAAACCTATAAACCTTAATTCTAACTCTTACAACCTCAACACTAACCTTAACCCTAACTTTTACAACCCTATGCCTAACCCTAAGAACTCTAACCATAAACCTAACAAACCTATCCCTAACCCTAACATCCCTAACCCTAAGCCAAAGCCTAAACTTATCCTTTATAACCCTATGCCTAACCCTAAGGAACCTAACCCTAACACTAAACCTAACCCTAAACCTAAGAACCCTAACCCAAAGACTCCTAAACCTAACCATAACCCTCATGCTAATCCTAACAACCATAATCCTAATCAAACGACCCTAACGCTATCCCTAACCCTAACACCCTTAACCCTAACCTCACCCATAATCCTCATTTTAACCCTAACAACACCAACCCTAAACCACACATTAACCCTAAAAACCCTAACCGTAACTGTGAACCTAACCCTTACACTAAACCTATCAACCTTAACCCTAACCCTAACAACCCTAACCCTGACCCTTACACTAATCCTAACTCTAACCTAAGAAGTCTAAGACTAACCCTAAGAATCCTACCAATAACCCTACAGCTAACCTGAACAACCATAACTCTTACCCTAACCCTAACACTAACCATAACAACACTAACACTAACCCTTAACTTAACCCTAAAGACACTAATTGTAACACTATCACTTACCATAAAAACACTATCCCTAAAACTAACATCCCTAAAACTAACACTAAGCCTAAACCTAACCTTTCCAGTGCCTAACACTAACCCAAACCCTAAGAATTCTAACCCTGAGCCTAATAACCCTAGCCAAAACCCTAAGTATTCCAACCATAACCATAACCCTAATGCAAAATTTAACCACCCTAACACTAACAACCCTAACCCTATTGCTAACCATAACAACCCTAACCATAACATAACCCTAATCCTAAACTTAACCCTAACAACATTAACCCTAACACTAACAATTACCCTAACCCTAAAAACCCTAACCCTACTGTTACCCCTAAAAACCCTAACCCTAATCATAAACCTAAGCTTAACATTAAACCTAACAATCCTAACCATAACCTAACAACACTAACCTAACCTTAACTATAACCCTAAACCTAACAATAATCTTAAGAACCCTAAACCTAACCCTAAGAATCCTAATTCTAACCCTAACACAAATGCTAACCCTTACAACTGTAACCTTAACCATAACAACCCTAACCATAATCCTATCCATAACCCTAGCAAGCCTAACCCTAACCATATCTCTAACCGTAACCCTAACAACCATAACCCTAATCAAAACCTTAACCCTAAGATCCCCAACCCTAACCATAAACCTAACACTAACATTAAAACTAACAATCCTAACCATAACTCTGACAACAGTAACCTAACCCTAACCATAACCCTAAAGCTAACAATAATCCTAAGAACCCTCAGTCTAACCCTAAGAAATCTAACCCTAACCCTAACAACCCTAACCATAACCCTAGCAAACCTAACCCTAAGATCCCTAACCCTAACAGTAAACTTAACCCTAACACTAAACCTATCAACACTAATCTTAACTCTAACAACCTGAAACTTCACCATAACCATAACCTTTAAAATCTTACACCTAATCCTAACAACCCTAACCATAACCCTAAGAACCCTAATCCTTACTGTAAACCTAACCCTAACACTAAACCTAACAACCTTATCCCTAACCATAGCATCTCTAACATTAACCATAACCCTAACCTTTACAATCCTAACCCTAAGAAATCTAAGCCTAACTGTAATAACCCTAACCCTGAGAATCCTAACCATAACCCTATACCTCATGCTAAACCTAACAACCCTAACACCAACCCTAACAACCCTAAGCATAACCCTATCTCTAACCCTAAAAACCCTACCACTGACTGCATGCCTAACCCAAATCCTAACAGCCCTAATTCTTACTGTATCCCTAAGATCCTTAATCTTAACCGTAACCGTAACCCTATCCCTAGCACTAAAACTACAACCTTAACCCTAACCCTAACAACCCTAAACCTAAACTTTACAACCATAACCCTAAGAACATTAACTCTAACCCTAAGAATAACCCTAAAAATCCTAACCCTAACACTTACACTAACCCTAAGAAGCACAACACTAACCCTATTATTCCTAACCCTAACCGTCAGCCTAACGGTAACCATAACAACCGTAAACCTAATGCTAACAGTAACAATTATAATACTAACCCTTAACCTAACCGTAAAAACCATAACTCAAACTCTGTACCTAATCCTTACAACACTAACCCTAAAACTAACATCCCTAAACCTAACACTAACCCTAAACCTAACCTTTACAATCCCTAACACTAATCCGAATCCTAAGAACCCTAAACCTAAGCCTAATTACCCTAACCAAAACACTAAGTATTCCAACCATAATGCTAACCCTAATGCTTAACCTAACCACCCTAACTCTAACCCTAACCATAACACTGAACCTAACAACCCTAACTCTAAACCTATCAACCCTAACCCTAACTCAAACCCTAAAACTAACCCTAACTCTAAGAACCCTAACCCTAACCCTAAAAATCCTAACCCAAACTCTAACCACAAGAATCCGAACCCTAACAATAAACATAGCCCTAACACTAAGAAACCTAACCGTAACCATAAAACTAACCCAAATCCTAACCCTAAACTTTAGAACCCTCTCACTAAACCTAACCCTAACCTTGTCAATCCTAACACTAACCATAAGAATCTTAAACCTAATCCTAACCATAATGCTAACCCTAACAACCCTAACCCTAACACTTACAAACCTATCCCTAACCCTAACAACACTAACCCTAACTGCAACCATAATCCTAAACATAACCCTAATAACACTATAATGCTAATGCTAAGAACCCGAACCCTAACAGTAAACATAACCCTAAGCCTAAAACTATACCTAAAATCCCTAACACTACCACTAACAACTGTAATCCTAATTATAAACCTAACCCTATAAATCTTAACACTAATCGTAAACCTAATCCTAACATTAAATCTAACAATCTTAATTCTAAACCTGTCAACCATATACCTAACCCTAACCTTAACACTAACACTATCCCTAAGAACCCTAAACCTAACCCTAAGGCCCCAACCCTAAAAATCCTAACCCTAACCTTAACGCTATTCCTAACAAACCTAACCCTAACTCTATCCATAATAACCCTTACCCTAACCCTATACCTAACCCTAGCCAACCTAACCCTAACTAAAATCCTAACTATAACCCTAACCCTAATGACGCTAACGCTAACCCTAAGAACCCTAACCCTAACTGTAAGAACACTAACCCTAATCCTAAGATTCCTAACCCTAAACCTAACCCTGCCCCTTACAACACTAGCCCACCCCTAATCATAACCCTAAGAACCATAACCCTAACCATAAACCTAACACTTATCCTAACAACACTAACCCTAAGAACTCTAACACACCCCTAACCGTAATCCTAAAAACCTAACCCTAACCATAATCATTACCCTAACTCTAACACTAACCCAAACCCTAAGAAGCCTAAGAGACCTAACCCTAACAGTAACCCTAACCTTAACACTAAGGCTTACCATAACCACCCTAACCCTAACTCTGTCCATAACCATAGCAACCCTAAAAATAACTGTAATCCTAATATAACACTTACCTTAATCCTAACAACCAACACTAACCCTAACCCAAAGAACCCTAACCCTAACAATAAACATAACCCAAATGCTAACATTAAACCTATCAACCCTGACCCTAACTCTAACACTAATCCTAACAACCCTAACCCTAACCCTAATAACCCTAACCCTATCTGTAAACCTAACCCAAACACTAAACCTAATCATAAACTTTAAAACCCTCTCACTAAACATAACCCTAACCCAAAGATCCATAACTCAAACCCTAACCCTAATCCTAACAATGAAAACCCTAACCCTTATCCTAACCTTAATCCTTACCCTATGAAACCTAACCCTAACCCTAAGAATGCTCACCCTAACCCTAACCCTAACAACCCTAAAACTAACCCTATCACTAACCCTAAGAATCCTAAATATAACATCAAGCCTAACCCTAACAACCATAACCCTAAAACAAACCCTAAGCCAAAGAACCCTATGCCTAACTGTAACCCTAACGCTAACAATAACCCTAAAAACCATAACCCTAACTCTAACCCTATCCATAACCAAAATTCTAAGAACCCTAACCCTAATCTTAAACTTTACCCTAACACTAACCCTTAAAACCCTACCCATAAAGCCAAGAGTCTTAATCCTAACCCTAACCTTAACCCTAAAAACCCTATCCCTAACCTTATCCCTAACCTTAACAACCCTAAACCTAACTGCAACACTAACCGTAACCCTAACAACCTAACACACCTCTAACCAAATCCCTAAAACCGTAACCTTAACCATAAACCTAAATCTAACACAATACCTAACAACACTAACCCTAACCCTAATAATCCTAACCCTAACCAAAAGACTAACCCTAACAATAACACTAAACCTAACAATCTTAACCATAACTGCAACCATAATCCTAAACCTAACCCCAACAAACTAACCGTTACCCTAACCCTAAAAACATTACTTGTAATTATAACCCTAATCATAACACTGAAACTAACAAATCCTAACTATAAACCTATCAACCTTAACCCTAACTCTAACCCTAACCATAAAACTAACCCTAACACTAAGAACCCTAACCCTAAAAATCTTAAACCTAACCCTAAGAATCCTAACCCTAATCGTAAACATAACAGTAACACTAAAAAACCTAAACCTACCATAAACCTGTACCTAATCCTAACCCTAAACTTTACAACACTCTCACTAAACCTAACCCTAACAACCTTAAAACTAACCATAAGAATCTTAAACATAATCCTAGCCATAACGCTAAACCTAACAACACTAACCCTAACACTTACAAACCTTTCCAAAACCCTATCCCAAACCCTAACAACACTAATGCTAACCGTAACCCTAATCCTAAACCTAACCCTAACAACACTAACTATAACTGTAATCCTAACCATAAGAACCCTAACCCTAACAGCAAACAAAACCATAATTCTAAAATTATACTTAATATCCCTAACACTACCACTAACAACTCTAATCCTAATTATAAACCTAACCCGAGAAACCCTAACACTAATTGTATACCAAATACTAACATTAAATCTAACAATTCTAACCCTAACCCTGTCAACCCTATACCTAACCCTAACCTTAAAACTAACATTAACCCTAACACTAAACTTAATCCTAAGGCCCCTAACCCTAACCCCAAATATCCTAGCCCTAATGCTATTCCTAACAACCCTAACCCTAACTCTATTTGTAATAACCCTTACCCTAACCCTAGCCAACCAAACCCTAACCAAAACCCTAACTTCAAGTCTAACCCTAATGACCCTTACTTACCCTAACCCTAAGAACTCTAACCCTAATCCTAAGAATCCTAACCCTAAACCTAACCCTACCACTTATGACCGTAACCCATCCCTAATCATAACCCTAAGAACCATAACCCTAACCATAAACTAACACTTACCCTAACAACCCTAACACACCCCTAACCATAACCCTAAGAATCTAACCCTAACCATAATCCTTACCCTAACCCTAACACTAACCCAAACACTAAGACCTAACACTTACCCTAATAGTAATCTTAACTCTAATGCTTACCATAACCATCCTAACCATGTCCACAACCATAACAACACTAATGATAACCATAATCCTAATCTAACCCTAACTCTAAACCTAACAACTAAACCCTAACCATAAACCAAAGAACCCTAACCGTAAACATAACTCTAAGACTAACACTAAACTTATCAACCCTAACCTTAACAACCCTAAACCTATCCAAAACACTAACCCTAACACTAACTCTAACAACCATAACCCTAACCTTAACCCTAATAACTGTAAACTTATCTGTAAACCTAACCTCAACACTCAACATAATCCTAAACTTTACAACCCACTCACTAAACCTAACCCTAAACCTAAGACCCATAATCCAAACCAAAACCCTAACAACGCTAACCCTAACCCTTATCCTAACCTGAATCCTTACTTTATGAAACCTAACCGTAACTCTAAGAATCCTTACCCTAATCCTAACAACCCTTAAAACCCTAGCGCTAAACCTAACCATAACAATCCTATCACTAACCCTATCCCTAACCCTAAGAATCCTAACCCTAAACTCAAGCCTAACCCTAACAACCATAACCCTAAAACTAATCCTAACCCTAAGAACTCTAAGCCTAACTGTAAACCTAAAGCTTACAATAACCCTAACAAACATAACCCTAACTTTAACCCTAACCCTACCAAAATCCTAAGGACCCTTACCATATCCTTAACCCTTACTACCCTACACATAAAGCTAAGAATCCTAATTCTAACCCTAAACTTTATTCTAAAAACCCTATCCCTAACCTTATCCCTAAACTTAACAACCATAATCCTAACTGCAACACTAATTATAACCCTAACAACCTAACACAACCCTAACCAAAACCCTAAAACTGTAACCTTAACCATAAACATAACTCTAACACAAAAACTATCAACCTTAACCCTAAGAACCCTAACCCTAAACAAAAAATTAACCCTAACAATAACACTAAACCTAACAATCCTAACCCTAACTGTAACCATAATTCTAAACATAACCCTAACAAACTAACTCTAACCTTAACCCTAAAAACATTAATCGTAATCGTAACCCTAAATGTAACACTGATCCTAAAACCTTAATACTAAATCTATCAACTCTAACCCTAACCTTAAGAATGCTAGCCCTAACCCTAAAAATCCAACCCTAAACCTAAGAATTCTAACCCTAACTGCAAACCTAGCCCTAACACTAAGAAACTTAACTCTAATCATAAACCTAACCCTAATCCTAAACCTAACCTTTACAACCCTCTCACTAAACCTAATCCTAACCCTATCAACCCTAACACTAACCATAAGAATCTTAAACCTAATCCTAACCATAATGCTAACCCTAACAACCCTAACCCTAGCACTTAACAACCCTATCCCTAACCCTATCCGTATACCTAACAACACTAACACTAACCGCAACCCTAATCTTAAACCTAACTCTAACAACACTAACCATAACCCTAATTCTAACCCTAAGAACCCTAACACTAAAAGTAAACCTAACACTAAAACTATATCTAATATCCCTAATACTAACACTGACAACTCTAATCCTAATAATAAACCTAACTCTAACCTTAGAAACCCTAACACTAATCGTAAACCTAATCCTAACATTAAATCTAACAACCCTAACCCTGTCAACCCTAATCCTAAACTTAACACTAGCACTAACTCTAATACTAAGCCTAACCCTAAGTATTCTAACCCTAAAAATTCTATCACTAACCCAAACCGTAACACTATTCCTAACAACCCTAAGCCTAACCCTATCTTTAATATCCCTAACCCTATCCCTAACCCTATCCAACCTAACCCTAACCAAAAACCTAACCCTAATAACCTAAACAATAACCCTAACACTAAGAACCCCTAACCCTAACCCTAAGAATCCTAACCCTAACCCTAAACCTACCCCTACCCCTTAGGAACCTAACCCCCCACAATTGTAACCCTAAGCACCCTAACCATATACCTAACACTTACCCTAACAACCCTAACCCTAACCCTAACAACCCTAACACACCCCTAACTGTAACCCTAAGAACTTAACCCTAACCATAACCCTTATCCTAACCCTAACACTAACCCAATACCTAAGAATCCTAAGAAGCCTAACTCTAACCTTAACAGTAACCCTTACCCTAATGCTTACCAAACCACCCTAACCCTAATCTTGTCCATAACCATAACAACCCTAATGATAACCATAAAACTATTCTAAATCTAACCCTAAACCTAAAAAACAAACCACAACCATAACCCAAGTAACCCTAACCCTAACCATAAATATAACCCAAATGCTACACTAAACTTATCACCTCTAATCCTACCCTAACAACCCTAACCCTATCTGTAACCCTTACCCTAACAACCCTAACCCTAACCCTAAACCTAACAACCCTATCACTAACCATATCCCTAACCCAAAGAATACTAACCCTAACCTGAAGCCTAACCCTAACAACCATAACCCTAAAACTAACCATAGCCCTATAACCCTAAGCCTCACTGTAAACCTAACTCTAACAATATCCCTAACAACCATAACCCTAACTCTAACCTTAACCCTAACCAAAACCCTAAGAACTCTAACCCTATCCTTAACATTTACTTTAACCCTAACCCTTAGAACCCTACACATAAAGCTAAGAATCCTAATCCTAACCCTAACCTTCACCCTAAAACACTCTCCCTAACCTTATCCCTAACCTTAACATCCCTAACACTAACTGCAACACTAAACATAATTTTAACAACCTAACACAACACTAACCAAAACACTAAAACTGTAACCTTAACCATAAACTTAACCCTAACACAAAACCTAAAAATTCTAACACTAACCCTAAGAACCCTAACCTTAACCAAAAAACTAACCCTAACAATAACACTAAAGATAACAATCCTAACCCTAACTGCAACCATAATCCTAAAACTAACCCTAACAAACTAACCCAAACCATAATCCTGAAAACATTAATTGTAAATGTAACCATAACCATAACACTTTACCTAACAACCCTAACTCTAAACCTATCAACCCTAAATCTAACTATAACCCTAAAACTAACCCTAACCCAAAGAATCCTAACCCTAACCGTAAACATAGCCCTAACACATAGAAACCTAACCCTAACCGTAAAGCTAACCTTAATCCTAACCCTAACATTTACACCCCTCTCACTAAACCTGTCCCTAACCCTATCAAGCCTAACACTAACCATTAGAATCTTAAACCTAATCCTAATCATATCGCTAACCCTAACAACCCTAACCCTAACACTTGCAACCCTATCCCTAACCCTAACAACACTAACACTAACTGCAACCCTAATCCTAAACCTAACACTAACAACACTAACTATAACCCCAATCCTAACCCTTAGAACCATAACCCTAACAGTAAACCTAACCATAACCCTAAAACTATACCTAATATCGGCAACACTACCACTAAAAACTCTAACACTAATTATAAACCTAACCATAACCCTAGAAACCCTAACCCTAATCATAAACCTAATCCTAACATTAAATCTAACAACCCTAACCGTAACCGTGTCAACCATATACCTAACCCTAACCTTAACACTAACATCGACTCTAATGCTAAACCTAACCCTAAGATCCCTTAACACTAACCCTAAAATTCCTAACCCTATCACTAACCTTAACACTATTCCTAACAACCCTAACCCCATCAGTTATAACCATTACCATAACCTTATTCCTAACCCTAGCCAACCTAACCCTAACCTAAAGCCTAACTACATCCCAAACCCTAATAACCCTAATTCTAACCATAAGAACCCTAAACCAACCTAACCCTAAGGATACTAACCCTAACCCTAAACCTGGCCCTACCCCTTACAACCCTAACTCACCCCTAATCATAGCCCTAAGAATCCTAACCCAAATATAAACCTAGCACATACCCTAACAACTGTAACCCTAACAACCCTAAGACACCCCTAACCATAACCATAAGAATCTAACCGTAACCAGAATCCTTACACTAACCCTAACACTAATTCAAACCTAAGAACCCTAATAAACCTAACTCTAACACTAACAGTAACCCTAACCACAACACTTACCATAATCACCCTATGCCTAACTCTGTCCATAACCATAAAAACCCTAACAAAACTCTAAACCTAATCTAACCCTAACACTAAACCTAACAACCAAACCCTAACCATAACCCAAATAACCCTAACCCTAATCGTACACATAACCCAATTGCTAAAACTAAACCTATCAACCCTAATCCTAACAAACCTAACCCTAACCATAGCCCTAAAACTAACCCTAATATCAATAACCCTAACCCTAAACTTAACCCTAATAACCCTAAACCTATCTGTAAACCTAACACTAGCACTAAACCTAATACTAAACTTTACAACCCTCTCAATAAACCTAACCCTAACCCTAAGATCCATAAGCCAAACCATAGTCCTAACCCTAACAAGTTTAACCCTAATCCTTATCCTAACCCTAATACTTACCCTATGACCTAAACCTAACCCTAATTTCCTAATCCTATCACTAACCCTAACTGTAACCATAACCATACAACCCTTACAACCGTAACCCTAAGCTAACCCTATCCCTAACCCTAAAAATCCTTACCATAACTTCGAGCCTAACCCTAACAAGTATAACCCAAAAACTAACCCTGAAAACCCTAAGCCTCACTGTAAACCTAACACTGACAATAATCATAAAACCATAACCCTACTCTAACCCTAACCAAAACGCTAAGAACACAAACCTTATCTTTAACCCTTATCCTAACCTAACCCTTAGAACCCTACACATACAGCTAAGAATCCTAATCTTAACCCTAACCTTAAACCTAAAAACCCTATCCCTAAACCTATCCCTAACCTTAACAGCCCTAACCCTAAATGCAACACTAACTGTAACCCTAACAACCTAACACACCACTAACAAAAACCCTAAAACCATAACCTTAACCATAAACCTAACCCTAACACAAAACCTAACAACCCTAACCCTAACATCCCTAACCCTAACCAAAAAACTAACCATAACAATAACACTAAACCTAACAATCCTAACCCTAACCACAACCATAATCCTAAAACCAACCCTAAGTAACTCACCATAACCCTAACCCTAAGAACATTAATTATAATCATAACCTTAACCATAACACTGAACCTAACAAAACCTAACTATAAACCTATCAACCCTAACCCTAACTCTAAACCTAACCCTAAAACTAACCCTAACACTAAGAACGCTAACCCTAAAAATCCTAACCATAACCCTAACCCTAAAAATCCTAACCCTAACCATAAACCTAGCCCTAATACTTAGAAACCTAACCCTTACCATAAACCTAAACCTAATCCTAACCCTAACAGTTACAACCCTCTCTCTAAACCTAACCATAACCCTGTCAATCCTAACACTAACCATAGGAATCTTTAACCTAATCTTAACCATAACGCTAACCCTAAAAACCCTAACCCTAACATTTACAACCCTAT
>PVIH01025961.1:0-19654 GCA_004025045.1 Sigmodon hispidus | reverse complement strand
CATTCACACTCCAAAGGTATTAGCTCAACTATGTTCATAGCAGCATTATTTGTAATAGCAAGAACCTGGAAACAACCTAGATGTCCCTCAACTGAAGAATGGATTAACAAACTGTGGTACATCTACACAATGGAATACTACTCAGCAGTAAGAAAAAATGATATCCTAAAAGTCACAGGCAAATGGATGGATTTGGAGAATATCCTCCTGAGCGAAGTATCACAAACTCAGAGAGATAAGCAGGGGATGTACCCACTCACTAGTGTTCTCTAAACAAACAAACAAGAAAAAAAAGCCAAATATGCCCAAGCAGCAAACCACAACCACTGAATAGCTTGGGATCAGAAACACCCTGGACTGACCCTTCAAACCCCAGTCCATCTGTGGGAACACCTGACTCACTCTTGAGGGAGGGGGGACAAAACTGGATTTGGCCGGGAGTGAAGACTGATCCAAGCATTTTTGGGCCAGTGTGACCATGGGACTGTCTGCTCCCTGCCAAGGGAGTGGATGGGAAGTTGCAGAGAAGAAAAATGATCAGATGTGGTGGGAGGGGGAAGGGACTTTCAATGGGGATATACAGGGATGGAAAAAAAAGGTTCAGAGGGAAAGCTGAACACAGGGGGAGTATATGTGTGGTGATCTTATTTGAATTTCCACCCTTGATAAGCCATGCTTGTGATTATTATCCTCTGTATGGTTGTTGTTAACTCTTCAGCATTTTTTTTTAATTCTTTTTGCTGTTTCTTTGATAAATACAAAATAAAGGAAAAAAAAAAAAAACAAGTACTATCACTGTGTACTCATGGAAGCAGAAGGGTTTAGGAAGTTAACTAGTAGATACTTCCTTACAACTTGAATATAGCAAAATAAAATGCTGGCTAAGTATGAATGCTCATCTAAGATACAACAAAACCACAAATTATTATAGCAAAAGTATTAACATTTCATGTGAGCAATTTTAAAATAATTATATTTTGAAAAATAGAAAGAAATCTAAGTAAATGTAAAACTACAATATTGTCTAAGACATTTATATTATAAACATATTAGTTACCTAGATATGTATGTAGGCTAAACATAATGTAAAAGTTAATTCTCTGCTTATTTCCTGGGAACTGAAAAAATTCTAAATATTTAAAAATTTTTAGATTAATTTTTGAGGTTTTTTTGCCTATATGTATGTCTGTGCATTTTATGGAGGTTAGAAGAGAGGGTCAGAGCCTCTGAACTGAACTTACAGGTAGTTGTGAGCCTCCATATGATTAAACTTGATTAAACTTGAGTCCTATGAAAGAATAAGTGCTTTTAACCACTAAGTCATCTTTCTAGCCTCAGTTCTCAGTATTTAAAAGAAGAACAAATAAGACAGACTGCAAAGCAATGTTGTCATGCACTGACCTGGCCCTTATAGAGACTGAAATGTATATAAGAAGATAAGGTGTCATCACAACAAAAAAACCAATGTAATCTCTTTTTGTGAGTTTTGCTTATAGCTAATTACACTGACATCAAATAAGTAAACAAATAAAATTAGCCCTTATAACACTTGTGAAATACAAGTGAGGTAGAAAAGAAAGCCGTGTAATTCATAAGTCTAACAGAAATAAATTTTGGCTAGATTTGGAGATTTCTTTTAATTGAATGTAGAAGTTTAGAATAAGGTAGGAATAAATGTGTAGCAAATAACAGAAAGAATCACTAAGGACAAGAGATAACTAAGAAAATAGAAATACCTCTGTGCTTTCTGAAATTAGAAAGCAAAGAACAAAACCAGAAAGGGTATTGTTAGGCTCCCACTCCTACATTCCTGTTCTCCACTTCTGCTCTATCTTCTGGTCCCTAGCACCCTTAGGAGGGGTGACACACAGCTCACAATAAATGTGAAGCTGCTGAGCTGAGACATTAATTATGTTTGGGTCAGAAGGAAAATGACTATGAACAAAAGAATGAGATCCAGCTAGAAAACATAAATGTGAAGGAAGGGCCCAGAGCCCTGGCCATCAGAGGAAAATAAATTAAAACACCCAGGCTTTGTTATCTCCTCCTACTTCATTAACAAAAAGTCAAATATGAATTGGGTGTGGTAGCTCATGACTGTAACCCCAGCACAAGAGAAACCTAGAGAGGAATGCCGCCAGATTTAAGGCAGCCTGGCCTAGCAGGGAGTTTCAAGACAGCCTAGGCAACCAAATAAGACCCCATCTCAAAGAATCAAATGGAAAACAATAACAAAAAGGCAATTAAGGTCACACACAGCCTGGTGGCCTTAAGCAAGAGCTGGGGGGCTGGGTCTTGCACTTTCTGCCAGTCAACCCAGAAAGCTATTGATAAAGATTTATGGTGATGGTTTCCACTTTTGCTGGGGCTTTGAGTTGCTCATTTTGAAATGTGGTAAATGTGAACGATATGCAGATCTGTGACCAGAGCCCACGATGCTCCATCTTTCCCTAGCTGCAGACTTAAGAGTCTCAGAGGGCGGTTTTAATTTCCTCTCTTCGCTCATCTGAGGTCTGGTTTCCCAGGCAGCCAAGGTGCTGGGTGAACGCAGGGAGACCCATCCATCAATTTTGTGGCTGCCATACCATGGCGATTTTGAATCTTGCAATAAAACAAGATTAATGGACTTGACTTCAGTCGCTCTGACATTTCAGCAACAAAGGCTGTGCTTGCCAGGTTCCTACCCCCTCCTCTGTCTTGTCGCTCAGCCATTTTGTAATCACCAGCCAGGTTGCTTTTTCTCCCTGGGTCTCTGGACGGAAACAGTAAAAGTAAGATGTAGCATGTGTTCCGAAAAGACAGATTCCTCGGATTTCTTTTAATCTTCAAAGACTAATGAGTGATTTGATGGGAGACTGGCTCTTACAGCTATGCTGGTGGGAGGAAGCTTTGTTTATTGCCTCATACTACCCATCAGCAGGCACCTAGGCTTTGTGTAGACACCTAGGCATGGACGGAGGGAGAAGGAAAATGAACGACAGTAGGAACTCCTTAACTACAGTTTGATATCCCATAGTTTCAGTTACCTTTAATTGCCATGATCTAAAATAGAAAGTTCTAGAAATAATTCAGAAATTTAAATTGCATGTCATCATAAGTAGCAGGATGAGATCTCTCATGCAATTCCCTGGTACCTGGAACATATACCATCATTCTGCCCAGAGTATCCATATGTTATAGACCACACACTCATTAGCTACTTAGCAGTTGAATAAATTTGAATTAGTTACCAAATTAATCGTTGTAGTTTCGGTTTTCAAATAACCCTTATTTTACTTAAGAATAGCCCCAAAGAATAAGAGTAGTGATGCATGTGTGTTTTCTTTTATAGTACACCTTTTCAATTTTGTTATTATAATTGTTAATATCTTACTATGGTCAGAAGTATCTGCAATTACAGGCATTCGTATGGTTCTTGAAATACATCCCTCATGAATAAAGGGGCACTATTTACATGTGAGGCATTCACACTAATGGAACCTGAGGGAGGCAGGTATGCTAAAGAGATGGCGGCTTCCTTACCTGTGTCTCCACCTCATCCAGGTACCTTCCAGAGCCTTCCTGAGCTCAGGTCTCCACAGAAGAAGTAGCACACCAGAGCCTCCCCTGGCCTTTCCCCGCTATTCCCACATTTGCAACCAATATTTTATTATTTTAAATGTATACTAAACTATTATTTATACTGCTTTATTTTTTATGTGTGTCCCCTGAAGTAGACATTGAGTTTCCCATAAATAGTATAGTATGTGAGACATTGATGCTCTGATAGTATTTACAGTACTTAGTCAAGCTAAAAACATGGTCTGAATCTCTTTTTCTGGTGTTGATGTTTTATCCTTGCCTCTCTTACATTTCTCATATGTCTTTGTCCAACTTTAACTTCAGGGTCACGGGCCAATGCTGACAGAAATGGGGACTAAATAGATGAGCAATAGCTACTACCAGCTTACCTCTACCCAGCATGCACTACACTCCCAGGTGTTTATATTCTTTTTGTGGGTCTATTTTCTTTGTCTTCGTAGCACACCCACGAGGGAGGTGCTGCTCACATCCACAGTTCACAGACAGTCATGGAAGTGAGAGGGCAACTATGGATATAGTGGTAGCTGGAGAATTGCCCAATGGTTAAGAGAGCACACTCCTGCTCCCTGGGAACCCCAGCTCACTTCCCAGCACCCACATCAGGTGATTAACAATTGCTTGTGATACCAGCGCCAGAGAATCCAATGTCCTCCACAGGTGAGCAAGCACACACACAACAAATTCTCTCTCTCTCCCTCTCTTTCTCTCTCTAACACAAACACACAGGAGAGAGAGAGAGAATATATAATAGGACAGCATAGTAGAGTTGTGTTATGGGACAGAGCAGGGCAGGAGCTCCTAACCTTGGTCCCAATTACTATACTGGACAGACCCTTGACAGCCAAAGAAGATGACAATTCAGGTAAAGGTAACTGGTAGCTTTGAACTCTAAGTTCCAACAGAGAAATGTAGTCCAGACACAGTACTTAGCATGAGAATGCTAAAAAATAATCTATTTAACAAAGAGCTGCATATTTACATGTGTTCAAGTGTAGCATAGGGAAACAATTTAGAGGAAAGCAACGATGTTTGTAATTTCTATTGCATTGAGATTAATGAGATAACGCTCTAGCTCAGAGGCCTAGTCTGTGGCAAAGTCTTGGGTTCCACCTCCGATTCTGCAAATCATGACCACCTATTATAAAGATACAGAGTATGCTAAGCAGTTGGCACGCATGATCTCCTGACTCCAACACTTAGAGCCATGCTTTACCGCATCATCTACAGATGAGAAGATGAACATGTATCACATCAGCAACAAGAAAAGGAACTGTCAGGAGTGAGAACGTTTCTGATGACTCTAGGAAGGGATGCTAAAGTGAAGACTGCACAGTGAAATATGGGAAAACCTGAATAACAGCAGGGCTTTCAGCATCAGGGAAAGAAAGATGCAAGGGGAAGTCATTATAGAAGCAAGATAAAGGAATCAGAATTTTTTATGTGAAGTTTCCTTTATAACAACTTGCATTGTTAACAAACAGCATCCAATCTTGCATGTGTACATAGGTATTAAACACACACATTGTGGGGTCACACATTAGGGGTGTGTGCATATTTAACTAGAGAGTTCAGGTGGTCTTAAATTAATAGTCCTCCTGGCTCAGCTTCATAACTTATAAGTCTTGAGATTATAGGTATGTTCCACCATGGGGGAAGGGGAGAATGTGACAGTGAGAGACAGTGAGAAAGCAATGTACTTACTTTAAAGTTCTGTAGATTGATCATGTAAAATAAATATGAATAAGAGATGTCATTGTACACAAGAACTCAAGGCTAGAACATAGCTAAATGACATAATGCCTCACTTCTGCATTGATGGCCTCTGGCAGATGGGTAAGTAAGGAAAGACTTGCTTGCTTTAAGGGTCTGGCCACAGGGAGTTTAATTATGCTCCAGTAAGTAAATGAGCAGCATGAATGGGTGGTTTTCTAAATGGGGAGATCATAAGAATGAGCAAGATTCTGAGAGGTCTGATATCTGAGTTTGATAGAGTGTACAATATAAAAACACCAAATAATAAATATACATATAATATATAAAAAGTAAGAAATACTATAATTAATATCAGGGTTTCACTGGCTTTGTAACTTTTAAAGACTTTGTTTATTTTTTAAGTTTTATAGAATTATATGCTATGTATTTGTCTTAGTTTTTTAAGTTATAGTAGAATTCTGTAGTAAGTCCATATTTTCTTGTGTTTGTTTCTGTTATTGCTTTTTTTAATTTTTAGTATGGAGTATTTTATTAGTATTTCAAGCATTTCAAGGTTACAAAGTATGCATTTGTTAAAATCATTCATTGAATTTAGGTTTAATTTTGCTATCTAAAAACTCACCAGTTTTTTTTCAGAATCTTTAATTTGTCAAAACAAATTTATAATGTATTCCTTATGATTTTCTGGAATTTCATTCATACCTGTTATAATGTTTGCCTTTCAATTTCTAGTTTTATTGAAGTAGGGTTAGGTCTTCCCTTTTTTTTGTTCAATTTGGTTAAGAATTTGCCAATTTAATCCTAATAAATAAATAAATAAGAATAAAAATAACTTTTATTTATATATTCATTATTTGGTGATTTTACATCATGTACCCCATCAAACTCAGATTCATACCCACTCTTATGATCTCCCCATTTACAAAAATGCCCATTCATGCTGCTCATTTACTTACTGGAGCATAATTAAATTCCCTGTTTCCAGACCCTTAAAGAAAACAAGTCTTTCCTCATCCACACCCCTGCCAGAGGCCATCAATGCAGAAGTGAGGCATTGTGACATTTAGCTATGTTCCAGCCTCTTCTGTATACTATATACATAATAAATAAATAAATTTTTAAAAAGAACTCTGTCTGAACAATAAAATTAGGAGGACAGATTGTCAAAATTTATAACCATGTGACTATAAAACCTTATATTGTTTTTGGTGTCCGTGACTGTGATGTCTATTTGATCACAAAGAAATTTTGATAAAATCATTCCACAATGGAAGCAATAGGGATTGCTCTAGAAGCCTACTAAAATACTTACTTTCAAATTCAATCTCCCCAAATTTTAAAAAACTATACCCTAAATAATTGAAAGGTGAAAGAAAAATAAAAAGAATAATTATAACATTCTCAATAGATAGAAATACTACTATATTTTACTACTTTAGTAGTAATCAAAATGGTTATTAAATTATTTCTAAGGAAGAAAAATGAATATAATTAAATATTTTATTTTAAATATTAGGACAGAGGGTAAAATAAGGACATTTTAAAATACTGATATGGAATAAAAGCAATGGATTGTGAAAGGTGTAAAATTAATGATTTCATGCAGAGGCTGTGCTATTGTTTAACCAATAAACTAAATGTTTTAGTAGGATTTCTATTGCTGTGAAGAGTCACCATGATCATGGCAACTCTTATGAAGAAAAACATTTAATTGAGGCTGGCTTACAGCTTCTGAGGTTTAAGATCATTATTGCCATGCATGGCAGTGTGCAGGCAAGACATAGTGTTGAAAAAGGCTGAGAGATCTACATCTTGATCTGTAGGCAGCAGAAAGAGACTGTATGCTACACTGGGTATAACTTGAGCACATGAGACTTCAAAGCCTACTCCAACGAGGCTATACCTCCTTATAGTGACATTCCATATGGGCTAAGCATTCAAACACATGAGTCTTTGAAGGCCATCCCTATTCAGACCATCACAGTGCACAAACTTGATCTAACCAGGAAAATCAAATGGCTTCAAATGAGGGAGCTAGGGATAAGAAAACATATAAAGAATAGCAACTTAAATCTGCCCTAATGCATTTAGAATCTTGATTAAGCATTTTATAAGACTTATGTACCCCTAAAGGCCTCCAATCCCCTGTGATGGTGCCTCCTTGATAGCTACTTACTTTCCTTGTAGTAGCTCTATTGTCTGTCTAAATAATCCTAGTGTTCCCCAGATTATAACAATAAAAATATTGTCAATGATGTCCTCCCACAATAAAAATAATAAAATGAAAGAAATTATTAAAGAAACTAATACATAAAAAGTCTCATTATTAAATGCACCACAAGCCAAGTAGAAGCAAAGACCATTCTTTGTTCATTAAAACATGAAAGAACAGAATCTTGATTCCTGTTTTTCTTCCATTTCTTTGACAAGGAGACCCTGGAAAGGTCATTTAAGTATAAAAGCTTCAGTGAAATAGTGACATCTACACCGTATCATCCAAGGCTTGTCAAGAGGAGTCACTGAGATGATGCGCCTTTTGGGTCTACCCAAGGAAAAGCATTTGTAAATGCATCTACTACTTACCAAAAAAGTAGCAACTGAAGGATGAATAATCAAGGGAATTAACTCCAGGACATAACAAAAAACTGGAACAAATAGTGAATGGGTTCCATTTCCTGGGCACTTAAAAGATGTCAACGTTCCCAATTTAACTTACACATTTAAGAACATTTTTAGTCAGTAACAACACAATCCCAATTACAAGGTGTCACTTGATGTCCTGCTTTTAATATCACATCTTATTAATAACCCAAAAGCCCTATGAATTAGGACTTAACTTCTGTCTCTATATCAAGACATGGAAGCAGAACATTTCACTAACTTTCTGAGTATCCCATATGGCAAAGCCAAGACATAGAAGAAGGCTTTATAGCCCTCCTAGACTTCTACAGGAAACCACATATATAACACAGAAGAGAAAGTGAAGTTCACCATCAGTGGAGATCATTCCCTCCCATCTCTCACCACCCTACATGGATCATGACCAGAACATAGATAGAGGATCAGAATCAATCATTTCCTAATACTAATACAGTCAGAAAAGAATAATGAATCATTGGTGTTATCTTCCGTGGACATCCCTCACCTAGAGACAACAGTGCATTGCTAAGTGAACAAAGAAACTTCTGAAGTCTGTTATGATCTTGAGGGAAGGTTATTTCCCTTCTTCCCTGTAATCACATAGATGTAGATCTTCCTCTTACTAATACCCTTTGATAATAGATTTAATCTATTGGTTCTTTCCTCTCTGTCTACTAATAAAGAATTTGGCTTGTTTTTCTTTTCTACATCATTTAGTTATTTATTTGAGAATTCTCTGAGTTATTAAAAGTAGGCATTTACAGCTTTCCTCTTAGGACATTTTTTATTGTATTTCGCAGGTTCTGAAATGCTGTCTTTTCAATTTCTTTTTATTGTAGGAATTTAACAAATTCCCTCATGATTAATTTGGTAATTCGCTCATCATTTAAGACATCTGTTTAAGCTCTCTGACTTAGTGGATTTCCTGTAGTTTTTCTTGCTGTTGATCTGTAGTCTTAATCCATTTTAAAGACTGAATACATGAAATTCTTTCAGAGAGTGTTTATTCTGCATTGTGTGGGTGGGGTGTTCCTTACACACTGTTAAGTCAACTTTATCTGTATTATCAATTCTGGTGCTTCTTCACTTAAATTTTGTCTGAATGACCTTCCCATTGCTGAAAATAGAGTACATTGTCAATCTGCACCCTATATCAAGTCATATTCATTTAATGAATTTGGGTACAATAATATTTAATATGTGTGTCTACATAATTTGCTAATCTGTATTTTTTATTTGAAGAATTGAGACCTTTAACATGCAGAGCTATTATTAAGATGTGTTAAAGTTACCTCCATATTTATAAAGCTGCCACTTTTGATGGAATATGGAATAGATTAAATCTATTATCAAAGGGCATTAGTAAGAGGAAGATCTACATCTATGTGCTTACAAAAAAGAAGGGACATAAATATGCAAATGAAGGTTAGAAAAGCTAGTGGACACAATGTAGAATTGGCAACTGTGCCCAAATGCCACTTCAGCCTTTGACACAGCCATAGGACCACAGCTTCTATAGGCCTTCTCCTTCTCCAAAGTGTATGTAGGCTCCTTGTGGGGCTCTGCTGGGAGTATTCCCACTCAGGGACCACAAAGACATGCACTTTTTCCCACCTGCTTTCCATCATGGATACCAAGCTACTTGGAACCTCAAGATGCAAAAGCCACATTTCCTGTTCCAAACTTCAGACTTCTTGGAAAAGATCACTTCAAGAGGCCACTCCTCCAGAGCCCCCAGCTCAGCATGACTAGATAGGGCAAAGACTACCTCTTCTTCCCACATGTCCTTACCCGCTTGTGCTCTAAGCTTTTTGTCTCCTCGCCTTTTGTGGCCAAAGTGAAATACCTTATAAATCAGTTTTGTCAGTTAAATCATTCCCAGGCTCCATACCTATGGGAGACAGATACAGGAATGCTAAAGAAAAAAGTCTAGAAATTAAGATGTAGCCCATCCCACATCAGAGAAAACACTTCCTGCACCTAGGCAGGCTTCCATATCCACCCAGGAGTCTTTACAGGAAGGATCAGTTAGAGCCTTGCTCATTCTCTCTACTATCAAGCTTCTTTGATTCAATTGCTACAATGAAGCATAAAGTTGTACATATTAAAAAGATGATATGTAACAGCCAATGGGCATATATGTCCCATGACACTTCAATCAGACTAAACACTCATTCCTTAAATGCTTAACTATTTTTTTGCTGTAAGAATCCTTCTTCTAGCTTTTAAAAAAATGTATAATACACAATTATTATCTGTAGTTGTCACACTGTGCCACAGCCCCAGAATTCCTTGTTCCTATCATACAAAACTCCCCCACACCACCCTTTTAACTGTCCCCAGTCTATAGTAATGATTTTCAACTTTTATGAGAGTAATATTTTTTGACATAGTATGTGAGTGACTTCATGAGACATCGTGCCTGATTGATTTCACTTAACATGCCGATCTCTAGTTTTGTCTACTTTGCACAAATGACAAGACTGCATTTATGTGTGGCTAAATAGTACTCCATTGTGTGTACATAACACATTTTTAGTATCCACTCAACATTTTATAGATGCTTGGCTTGTTTACATTTCTTAAGAATTATAATACTTAAGAACATAGGAACGTGAAGACGTCTCTTCAAGATGCTAATTTCATTTCCTTTGCATAAAGAACTTGAATGGAGTTTTTGGATCAAATGGCAGTTCCATATTCCTTTCCCTTTTGAGGGCCTCCATACTGCTTTTCATAATGACTAGTAATATGCATCTATGTCAATACTACCATGACTTCCCTTCTCTTTGTGCCTTCATCTCCACTTTACTTTACAATTGTTGCATTTTTTAAATAATGGTCATTATCACAGGGGCATCTCATTATGTTGACTTTTTTTTCTTTTTTGAACAAAGCTTCATGTGGGTCAAACTGGCCTTGGAGTCACTACATAGTAAGAATAGCATTGAACTTCTAAACTTCCTGGCTCTGCCTTGATAGCTGTGGGATTACATATGTGCTCCATTGTGGCTAGTTTACATGTTATTGGGAATTGCTTAGCACATATTAGGTGGTACTCCATCAACCAAGCTGCATCCTCAGCTTCTCATTATAGTTTGGTTTACATTTCCCTAACACTTGTGTGTAACTTTCCTGGGCTTCAGGAAGAGCCACTCGAAACACAGATTCTCACAACTCAAGAGAGCTTAATTATCTAGCCACACTGTGGCAGTTCCACCTAATGATGAGACTTTTGACTCCAAAGGCCCATGGAATATTGTGGGGATTTGATTGATAGTTCAGCCAATGATATTGGGGTGGCAAGACCTAGAGTGTGGTCTTGTCTGCATACTTGATTGGATAAAAACTGAGGAGAGGAGTCAAGCTCTCTCTCTCTTCAATGTTAAATTGGTTCCCATCCACACTGGGCAGAAGAGAGGACCATGACAGCTGGATTAATTTCTTAATTAATTTCTTCTTTTATTATGAATAAAGTGTCATTTTTTTGTCCATGTATTCCCTTGTTCAAACTCCCTTCTCCCTCCTGCCCCTCCCCATCACTCTCTCTTTTCCCAATCTCCTTATCTCCTCCCCAGCAAGGGCAGGGGGTCCCAAGGTCCCAAAGTGGCTTAATTCAACATCCACTTCAGGCAAATCCACTTTCCTCATCCCAACATCAAGACTGGGTCAGGTGTTCTTATGGAAGCGATGGGCTCCAAGATGCTGGTCCAAGGTATTTCAAATCCCAAGCAGTTCAGTGGTTGTGGTTTGCAGTTTGGGAATGCTTTGCTTTTTGTTTAAAGTCCACTAATGAATGAGTACATCCCCTGTTTATCTTTCTGGGTTTGTGACACCTTGCTCAGGACGATATTCTCCAAATCCATCCATTTGCCTGCAAATTTTAGGATATCATTTTTTCTTACTGCTGAGTAGAACTTCATTGTGCAGATGCACCACAGCTTGTTCATCCATTCTTCAGTTGAGGGACATCTAGGTTGTTTACAGGTTCTTGCTATTACGAATAATGCTGCTATGAACATAACAGAGCTAATGCCTTTGGAGTGTGAATGTGCCTCTTTAGGGTATATGCCCAGCAGTGGTATTGCTGGATCCTTGCGGAAATTGATTCCCAGTTTTCTGAGAAACTGCCATACTACATTCCAGAGTGGCTGAACAAGCTTACACTCTCACCAACAATGGAGGAGTGTTCCCCTTACTCTGCACTCTCTCCAGCATAGGCTGTCATCTGTGTTTGTAATCTTAGCCATTCTGATAGGTTATCTAGCCTGTTTCATTGGTGTCTCCTTTCAGTGGAAGACTCTTATGCTAGTATGGAACTGGAAATTAGTAGATACTCAACAATGTGGGTTGGATACCCAAGAGCCATCTATCAGACAACCTTCAAACAACAGAAAGTTTGTCAAGGCCTTTTTATCACATATCTACTGGGCTTAAAACCCTTAGTAAGTCAACCCTGTCTCTTGATATCTATTGGTTATTTCTACTTCAAGCTATGTGCTCTCCGCAAGCCAGTATGTAGTGGGATTATGTTGTTATATTGTAAATAATTGTTCCACCTACTGGTTTAATAAAAATGTTGATTGCCCAAAGACAGACAGGAAGTGTAGGTAGGGCTACCAGACTAAGACAACTCTAGGAACAGGAAGAACAGAACAGAGACACCACAGAGAAGCCAGAGAGATGCCATGGAGACACCATGATGAGATGGCTGTAGATGCAGAGGAAAGAAGTTGAAATGCTGCTCTGATAAAAGGTATCAAACCACATGGCTGAACAAGATAAGAAAGATGGATTAGTTTAAGACTAAAGAATTAACAAGTTAGATGCCTGGGATACCTGGGCTCCAGGTCAATGAGTATAAAATTAATACAAGCGTCTGTGTGATTATATGAACCTAAGCAGCAGTGGGGCTGAGAGTGGGTCCGAACCTCTGGGCCAGGCCCAAAAGTACAGGCCAGAAACATAATACAACACCAGTACACACCATTTTTGCTATCTAGATATGTAAAGTTTGAAGAATCAATGTAAAAAGCACAAAGCAAAGGTAGGTAAACATGTAAACTGCCAGGAAAGGCTTCATGAGTATTGTCAAACTGCTTTGTGTGGATTCCATGTAACTGCTCAGGGTGTCCCTAACCATTAGCATACATCACTGGCACAGACTCCCTGATCATGTGCTACCAGAATATCTCTTTCCATTTGGAAGAAAGTCCAAAACAATTGTTTTGGCAATTTTTTTTTTATTTAAAGGCTTACTGAATAGGAAAAATATACTTTCTTGTTATTGGAATCTATCTTATAATGACTCCTTACGCTCTGGATTTAACCTCAAGTGCCAATCATACATAAAATGAATGCAGAAGAAAGCAGCCTGAAAACCAGCAAGCCTTTCCCACAGCGTTTCTGTCATCACAGTGGCCATGATGAGACTATGCCTTGAATGTTGACATAAAGAGCTGAGAGACATGATATCCTGGTCTGGAAGCAATTGGGGTGGGTGGCCATAACTGATCTGGAAACAGTGTGTGAGAATGTAAGAGCCTAAAGGAAGTGACCATGGTTGATTGGAAAGCAGTATGGGTGTGAGGGGCTAAAATGACCCCGAGTACTCTGGCAACAGTGGGTGTGAGTATAAGAATCCATGGGGAATGGCCATGGCTCATCCAGAAGGTTCTCCAGGCTCATAGGTTGAAGCAAGAAAATACCTTTCTCCTTATGGCTTGGACCAAAAGGTACAGCACATTGTACCTCATGCCTCTCTTCTCCTGTAGTGAAAAGGTCACAGATGTACTCAGAAATGGCCATTCTTTGAACCTGCCCACTAAAGATGGATCACAGGCTCTAGGGGCCTCTACTCCCCTCCCCCTCCTGGTCCCTTCTCCAGCACAGAAGTCTGAAGAAGGAAGGAAGTGCAAGAAAGGAAGGAGCAAATCTAACTAAGAGCCTTCCTGCAAGGTGTCCCCAATATGTATAAAGACAATCTGCCAGAGAAGGCTTCAGTTTACAAGGAGAAGGACCTCTGGGCTGCCTTTCTTATTTCCCCCAGGAGGCATCTCATCAACTATGTAAAATTCCCACCTCTTTTATAAAGATTTTTTAATTAAGAAATTTCAGTATAAGGTAATTGAAACTTATTAAAAAGCATAAGCAATCAAGTTACAATCCAAATTCACCACCTGGGTCTGACCAGTGTTGACCTGTTATCAAACTGTTCCGCTTTTTTAAAGACTAAAAATGACAGCAGTCAGCATTCCTGGCTTTCAAAATTCACAGAGCCAGAGTCACCTTGTGTAACCCTCAGGATTATGTGTAGCACTATAACATGGGAGTTTGACAGCAGAGCTTTTGGACCATAAAAGTAAATAAATACACAAGGGTCTGTAATTGCTGATCCTGCCCCTTAGTTCTGCCACCTATCAGGAAAAATTTGGTAAATTAAATGAGCTAATACATCTTAACAGGGCTCAGTACATAAAGTCACTCAATACTTCTTAGCTATCTACATAAAGTATCACCAGCACTATTTAATTTTTTTCTAAAAGTCTACAGTATATTTATTTAGAGATTTGAATGTTAATATATAGATTCAGCTCATTGTTAATGAGTTATAATATCTCATTGTGTGAATATATTTCAATTTAATTATGCATTGCCTTATTGATGGACCCTTGAGTTCAGTCTAGTTTTTCTCAATTGCTGCAATAAATCAGTGCACATCTCCATGGGCATATGCAAAGATTAGCTGCCTGGAAAGAAAGCTGCTAGGAGCGCACAACTTGAGGCTCCGTAGATATTTTTACTTCCTATAAATATTCTTGAGCTCTATCCTGGGATGCAATTAAGTTACTTGAAAACATTTTGATTCTTTGGAGAATCACTTTCAAGCTTTGTTAGGTAGGACCAGAGCAGCCTTAATCTAGTGCTAATTTTTCCACGTGATTGATTATTCTGATTACTCTGACATCCAGTGAATATTGAGAATTTGCTGCTCTGCCTGGCAACACAAACAGTCCCTGTTCTTGTATTTGTAGCCCTGTGAATTTTGGCAGTTGTTTTCCCATGGTCTCTAGCAGTGGCTTTAATTAATGCCCTGATGGATGTTCAGTTGAAGACCTGAGGAGAACAAGGTACAGACTCCTTGGTCTTTTGTCCTTGCAGCCATTTTCTTCTAAGGGTTTTTAAATGGAATTCCTTATATTAGAGTTTGAAGAGCTTCCATTGCTCACAGCTGAGAACTTTAGTACAAAAATATTGTTATACCAACTTTTCTTTGGTATTTGCCAGACGGAACCTTTTTTTTGCTCTCATATTTTAGGCATATCCCTTGTACATGGCATATATTTAAAAACTATAATCCAATCTAAGAATCTACATATTATAATAATAATATCCCAGGACACCTTTCTGTTTACTTGAATTTCTTTTCTTTCTTTTTTATTTATTTATTTTTTTCTTCTTTATTTATTTTGTATTTATCAAAAAAAACAGTAAAATGAATTTAAAATGGTGAAAAGTTAACAATAACTATAAAGAAGATAAAAATCATAAGCATGAATTATCAAGGGTGATAAGGCAAATAAGATTGCTACACATATATTTACTTTGTGTTCAGCTTTCCCTCTGAATTTTTTTTTCTATCCCTGTATATCCTTAATAAAGGTCCCTTCCCCCCACCACCACATCAGGTCATTTTTCTTCTCCACAACTCCCCATTTCCTCCTTGGGCAGGAAGCAGACAGTCCTATGGTCCCACTGACCCAATAATGCTTGGATCAGACTCCACTCCTGGCCAAATCCAGTTTTGTCCCCCCTCCCTCAAGAATGAGTCAGGTGTTCCTATAGTTGGAGTGGGGTCCGAAGGGTCAGTCCAGGGTGTTTCTGATGCCAAGCTGTTCAGTGGTTGTGGTTTGCAGCTTGGGCATGCTTGGCTTTTTTTCTTGTTTGTTTGTTAAGAGACCACTAATGAGTGAGTACATCCCCTGCTTATCTTTCTGAGATTGTCATACCTCGCTCAGGAGGATATTCTCCAAATCCATCCATTTGCTTGTGAATTTTAGGATATCATTTTTTCTTACTGCTGAGTAGTATTCCATTGTGTAGATGTACCACAGTTTGTTAATCCATTCTTCAGTTGAGGGACACCTAGGTTGTTTCCAGGTTCTTGCTATTACAAATAATGCTGCTATGAACATAGTTGAGCTAATACCTTTGGAGTGTGAATGTGCCTATTTAGGGTATACACCCAGAAGTGGTATTGCTGGGTCCTTGGGGAGATTGATCTCAATTTTCTGAGAAACCACCATATTGCATTCCAAAGTGGCTGAACAAGCTTACACTCCCACCAACAATGGAGGAATGTTCCCCTTGCTCTGGATCCTCTCCAACATAGGCTGTCATCTGTGCCTTTTATCTTAGCCAATCTAACAGGTGTTAGGTGGTATCTCAAATTTATTTTGATTTGCATTTCTCTGATGGCTAAAGATGAAGAGCACTTTTTCAGGTGCCTTTCAGCCATTCGTAGTTCCTCTGCTGAGAATTCCCTTTTTAGATCTGTATCCCATTTTTTGATTGGGTTATTCAAGGTTTTGGGCTCTAGATTCTTGAGCTCTTTATATATCTTAGAGATCAGGCCTCTATCACTTTTAGGGTTGGTGAAAATCTTTTCCCATTCTGTAGGCTGTCGTTTTGTCCTATTGACAGTGTCCTTGGCTTTGCAGAAGCTTCCTAGCTTCAGGAGATCCCACTTATTGATTGTTGGTCTTAGTGTCTGTGCCACTGGTGTTATATTTAGGAAGTGGTCGTCTGTCCCAATTTATAGAAGTATATTTCCCATTTTCTTTTCTATCAAGTTCAAAGTGGCTGGGTTTAAGTTGAGGTCTTTGATCCACTTGGATTTGAGTTTTGTGCAGGGTGACAGGCTCGGATCTATTTGCATTTTTCTACACACTTCCATCCAGCTATGCCAACACTATTTGTTAAATATACTATCTTTTTTTCCATTGAATGTTTTGGGCCTCTTTGTCAAAGATCAGGTGTTAATAGGTTTTTGGGTTAATGTCTGGATCCTCACTTCTATTCCATTGGTCCACAAGTCTGTTTTTATGTCAGTACCAGGCTGTTTTTATTACTGTAGCTCTATAGTATAGCTTGAAGTCAGGAATAGTGATACCTCCTGAGGTTCTTTTGTTGAGTAAAATTGTTTTGGCAATCCTGGCTTTCCTGTTACTCCAAATGAAATTGAGTATTGTTCTTTCAAGGGCCAAAAAACATTGTGTTGGGATTTTGATGGGCAGTGCATTGAATCTGTAGATTGCCTTTGGTAGAATTGCCATTTTTACTATGTTGATCCTACCAATCCAGGAACATGGGAGAGCTTTCCATTTTCTGATATCCTCTTCAATTTCTTTCTTCAGTGATTTAAAATTTTTGTCAAATAGGTCTGTTAGTGCTTTGGTTATAGTTACTCCAAGGTATTTAATACTATTTGCAGCTATGATGAAGGATAATGTTTCCCTTATTTCTTTTTCAGCTCTTCTATCTTTAGCGTATAGAAGGGCTACTGATTTCTTTGAGTTAATCTTGTATCCTGCTACATTGCTGAAGGTGTTTATCAGCTGTAGCAGATCTTTGGAAGAATTTTGTGGGTCACTTATGTATACAATCATATCATCTGCAAATAGAGATAGCTTCACTTCTTCTTTTCCAATTTGTATGGCCTTAATCTCTTTTCGTTCCCTTATTGCTTTAGCTAAAACTTCGAGAACTATATTGAATAGATAAGGGGAGAGAGGACATCCTTGTCTAGTTCCTGATTTTAGTCGGATTGCTTTGAGTTTTTCTCTATTAAGTTTGATACTGGCTGGCGTCTTCTTGTAAATCACCTTTATTATATTTAGGTATTCTCCCTATATTCCTGATCTCTCCAGGGCTTTAATCATAAAGGAATGTTGGATTTTGTCAAAGGCTTTTTCAGCATCTAAGGAGATGATCATGTGGTTTTGTTCCTTTAGTTTGTTTATATGATTGATAACATTTACAATTTTTTGTATGTTAAACCAGCCCTGCATTTCTGGGATGAAGCCTACTTGGTCGTGGTGGATGATATCTTTTATACATTGTTGTATACGGTTTGCCAAAATTTTGTTGAGAATTGTTGCATCAATATTCATGAGGGAAATTGGTCTGTAATTCTCCTTCTTTGTTGTGTCTTTGAGTGGCTTGGGTATTAGGGTAATTGTGACCTCATAAAAGGAATTTGGCAATATTCCTTCAGTTTCTACTGTGTGAAATAGTTTGAGGAGTAACGGTAGTAATTCTTCCTTGAATGTCTGGTAGAATTCGGCACTGAAACCATCTGGACCAGGGCTTTTATTTTTGGTGAGTTTTTTTAATGACAGCTTCAATTTCCTTAGGGGTTATAAGCCTATTTAGTTAATTAATCTGATCTTCATTTAATTTTGGTAGATGGTACCTGTCCAGAAAGCTGTCCATTTCTTCTAGGTTTTCCATTTTTGTGGAATACAGATTTTCAAAATATGATCTGATAATTCTCTGTATTTCCTGGGGGTCTGTTGTTATGTCCCCCTTTTCGTTTCTGATTTTGTTGATTTGAACACTCTCTCTCTGTTTTTTGATTAGTTTGGCTAAGGGCTTGTCTATCTTGTTAACTTTCTCAAAGAACCAACTCTTAGATTCATTGATTCTTTGTATTGTTCTTTTTGTTTCAATTTATTGATTTCAGCTCTAAGTTTGATTATTTCCTGCTGTTACTCCTTCTAGGTGAGTTCGCTTCTAATTGTTCTAAGGCTTTCAGCTGAACTGTTAGGTCTCTAGTGTGGGATTTCTCTAGGTTTTTCATATAGGCATCTAGCGCTATGAATTTTCCTCTTAAGACTGCTTTCATTGTGTCCCACAAGTTTGGATACGTTGTGGATTCATTTTCATTGAATTCTAGGAAGACTTTGATTTCTTTCTTAATTTCTTCCTTGACCCAGAGATGTTTCAGCTGAGTTACGTTTAGTTTCCATGAGTTGGTAGGCTTTCTTTGGGTTTTGATGTTGTTGAACTCTAATTTAGGCCCTGGTAGTCCGATATGTTACAAGGGATTATTTCCATTTTTTTGTATCTGTTGATATTTGCTTTATGACCAATTATGTGGTCAATTTTGGAGAAAGTTCCATGAGGAGCTGAGAAATATGTATATCCCTTTGTGTTTGGGTGGAAGCTTCTGTAGATATCTATGAAATCCATTTGTATCATAACCTCTTTTAGACTCCTTATTTCTCTGTTGAGACTCTGTCTGGTTGATCTATCCAGGGTTGAAAATGGGGTATTGAAGTCTCCCACTATTAGAGTGTGAGAATTGATGTGGGATTCGAGCTTTAGCAGTGTTTCTTTTACATAAGTAGGTGCCCTTATATTAGGGGCATAAATATTTAAGATTGAAATCTCCTCTTGACCAATTTTTCCGGTGATGAATAAGTAGTGACCATCTTAGTCCCTTTTAACTGCTTTTAACTTAAAGTCTACTTTGTTAGATATTAGGATTGCAACCCCTGCTTGTTTCTTAGGACCATTTGACTGGAAAATCTTTTCCCAACCCTTTATTCTAAGCCTGTGTCTGTCTTTGTGGTTGAGGTGTGTTTCTTGTAGGCAACAGAAGGATGGCTTCTGTTGTTGTATCCATCTTGTTAGTGTGTGATGTTTTATAGGAGAG